>JAMKQA010249059.1:0-14730 GCA_024699735.1 Posidonia australis | reverse complement strand
GCCACCTTGGTGCGCCAGCCCTGCTCACAAATCTGATTTGGGGCTCTGGCTAGTGGGTTTGGGGCTCGGTTTAAGGGCTGATCGCATCCAAAGCAACATAGGGACACTCATTCCTGGGTCACCTCAAAATCGGGGTGTCTACACCAGAAGCAAATCGGGTCAAGAAAGCAAGCAAAACATGTGAAAGCCTGCTGTGTGCTACTGAAAACAGGCCACAGTGCCTGTTTGGTGCGTCGGACTGGTGCTCCAGTCTGGTGCGCCACCTATGTGCATCTAGGTGGGCCAGGAAAACATGCTGAGGAAAAAACAAAAGGCCACGCAAAGCCAAAACATCAGAGGATGTATTCTGGAAAAATATGCAGTGGAATCATTCTGTAAAACTATGGGAAAAACATGTATTAAAAGTGCAAGACATGCAAATGCAATGACCTTGTGCTCAAGGACAGGTAACCTCACATAGGATCTCACCTATTTAAGCTAGAATGAAGAGGTAGGGTTCAGTCTGGCCACTGGATCATGGGCTGATGCACAAGTCTCTCCACGTAGGAGTAAGGTGCAATCGACCTACCAGATTTAGCCTAGAACTAAATATCAAAATAGAGAAAACAGTTGGGAAAACAATCTGATCAAAACTGAAAAGCATGCAGGTGACATCATGGTACATCAGAGAATCAACCATAAAAGGAACATGCTTAAAGCCTTCGATAAAGCCATGCAAACAAAGATGCAATGCGAGTGTTTTGCTCTCTGACCCGTCTGGTGCGCCTGCTTGGTGCGTCGGAGTGGTGCTCTGGTTGGGTGCGCCTGAGTGGTGCGCCCGAGAGAGTCTGGATCAGACTGCAATCTGATCTAGAATCCATCCCAGTAGAGATATAGGATGATTCTTGCTAATGCAGATGGGTTCATGCCATTATAAAATGCTGAAAACACGATGGGAATGCATATGATCAAGAATCATCATGTAAATCATGTATTCAAAACCAAAATAAGTTGATGGGTTCATGTATGAAAACATGCAAAAATCCAAGAAATAAACATGATCTGGATAACGCCAATCAGAACATATGTAAATGATGATCATAGGCATATTTTTATGTGCAAGAACATATAAGTGCGTGGCAAAGTGCTATGTGCAAGGAAATGGTAAAAGAAGATAACTCATGCAGATTTTATGCTAGAAACAAAAGTATAGATTAGCATGGAGATTATTTTGCAAAGAGAGCAAACATGTTTATCATAAAACTTCATAAAAACATGGAATAAATCAAACCATATGTAAGATTTCGAGCATGCTTTATCATGTTACTAAAGTGAAATTTAAAGGAGAAAGAAGAGGTTGAAAGTCAACCTCTCAAGATGTTCCTTCTTGAAATATCAAAGATAGAGAGATCCTTGTTGCTCTGGAAGGACCAAGGGTGCTTTGGGATGCAAGGGAGTGCTCCAGAAAACGAAAATAAGCTGCTGGAAAGAGGGTATAACACGTGCAGGATGCTTGCTCAGAACAGAATTGCTGAATTCAGGATTTCTAACCCCTCTCTATGGTTGCCTATGGGTGTCTTTATATAGGATTTTCTCATAGGTAACTCATGGGAAGGCAGGGGGCCTCGTAGATGAAAAGCCTGGAATATTCCATGGCATATCCGTTGCTAGAGGTAACAGCCATGGAAGGTGGAAAGCCAGCAGCCCGCAGCTTGCGAAATGGCGTGCGCCTAGGATGTGCGTCGGGTATGTGCGCCTGCTATGTGTGCTAGGTAAGTGTGCTCGCTAGGTGTGCTAGGGAGGTGCTAGGTAAGTGTGCTAGGTAAGTGTGCTAGCTATGTGCTCTCCCCTACTGGTCTGGTTTTCTAATTGGGCTGCGGGCTTGCTATGGGTTTAAGGTTGGTTCAAGGGTCAACCACATCCAAAGCAACATCTGGAGTCTTATCAATGAGTCACCTCAAAATCGGGGTGTCTACACTATAGATCTTACAAAGGGACTAGCCACCCCTTTAATACAAGGGAGACAGCAGCCACCCCCTCAGCATAAGTATATATTACCTCCAAGCAGGGATAGGGTAAGTCAGTATGCCTTTGAGGGAGAAAAAGAAATATGAATCCTTAAAAGAGTAGGTGTAGGGCCCCAAGATTTTGGCATGAAGTCCATAATATCTGAAGGAGAGCTACAAATAAACCTAAGTATCTAGGTTAATGCCACATGAGTCAAGGACAGTTTCACTTCTTACAACAGACAATACAGGCTTCCTTGGCGCTGAGGGCACCAATATCTGTTAATCATACATTAATCCTGTCTCTACATTGCACTTTTTTGCATAGCATCTAATATCTTAAATCAAGCATATTTGTGCATCACTTTGCAAGGCATTTGGCCATATTCCGACCAAGGGCATGCCAGTTGCCTTTTTGAGTCGTAATATGGGCAAATAGGCATTTTGACTAGGGGCATGTTAATCGCTTTTTTGGTTGGAAGAATCAATGACAAGAAGCATGCCAGCTAAATTAATCTTGGGAGCAGTTCAATGAAAATGCCGGAACAAGCACAAGCAAGTCAAGATGACGCTAAGGCAAGCAAATTTATCATTATAGTCCATCAGTGATACAAAATTTGCTAGTCAACTCTCGGTCTCTTTGAGCTGCCTGTCCCTGTGAAGCAAGTGCCACGAGGCGGTATCTCACTTATGGGCCATGTCTCCCTTATTTCAGTTTCATATTCAACTGTACAGCTAGAGCCCTCAGTAATGGCGAGGTGGGAGGATGGAATACCAGCACGCGTCATGCGGGCCAACTCTGAGGTTGTTACATTGGAGCCAAGAATATACCTCTTATAACAATCAGGAGTGGGACTTTGCTTAATGGAGTCCTTGTAGAAGTCAAATTGGCGAAGGACTCGGACAGGGTGATATTCCACACTGCCTGTAAACCCGGGAAGGACCACTAGCCGCATGTCCCTAGCATTAAAAAAGGCAGTAAAAGTCCTTGAGGCTGAGGATACAATGCGCCACACTACCGTGTCCTCAGCGAGATTCCACAATCTGCTGCACAGCTTGTGTACATCTGGAAATGTTTTTGAGTGGTTAATGTGGCTATAAGCTTCAAATGCAGAAGGCCGAGGGCGCAAAACCTCCACTCCCATATGAGCAGCAAACCAAACCTGGCAAAACAGGTTACACAGTTAAATAAGCATAGCAGAGTATTAAAATAAAATGGCTTACTTACTTGCACCAGAGCACCACAACCATAGAAGTGCCGGGAGAGTCTCAATGCCTGGTCCAAACCAATATAAGTCTCTGCATGGAGAATGGGAGCAAGATCAATTTGGCAAGTAACCATTACACAAGCTATTTCTGCTACCTCAACAACCACAGTCATCCGGCCATGGCTAAAAATAAGCTCCCCAGGGAAACGCATCACAAAACCATGAAGCCACAGGTTGCTTAAAGAGGAACGGGCACTGATAATCTTATCAAAATAATCCAAGCGCAGCATGGTAGTTGATCCATCTTTGCAAATAAGGCTCTTCTCACAAACACTTCTGGTCAAACTAGTCAATCAACTTAGAACTGAAACATAGTTATCATGGCAGGTGAAAACAGGAGGGGACATGAAAGGCGATAGGCCGTATATTCGTCTGACCTCCTCCAAAGTCAGAGTCATTTCTATCTGCCCGAAATGAAATACGTGAAATGCCGGTTTCCAGAATCGAGCCACAGCACATAGCAGGTGCCAATTCACCTTCACTTTAGCTATGCTTAAAAGGGAGGAGGATATGCCCCAAATCCGTAGTTGTTCGCGATCTACAGCCGTTAAAGCATTAATCCAGCCATGCAGAGCATCCGAACAATATTTCGGTGTCACCTTGGTGGGATAGCTCTGTGGACACAAATTTGGGCCAGATATGGTAGGAAAGAAGGCAGAACTTGGCATAAATATGAGGCAAACAGAGCAATCCAGCAGAATATGATCTTAATATAAATGCAAATCAAAAAGCTTGCTCAGAATGATTTGTCTTGTTATAAATTCGAGATAATATTGCAAAGTTGAAATCTGTATATTGCTTTTCCTTCTCATATACCAAGGCATGAAGAAACCAGCAGGAAAAACAGCAAAAAACATTCACGTACCATTGTAATAGCGCAGCTGGAGCCTAGAAAAGATCAAAGAAAAAGGAGCTATGAAGATTTGAGGTTGTTTTGCAGAGAGGGCGGCGATACATCTCACTGGGAATGAGAGTTTATATAGGGAAGAAGCAAGAGGTCTTAGCAAAAAAGGAAAGCAAGCTGACCATTTTTGAGAGGAGCACCAAGGTGGTGCACCTAGGAGGCGCACGTAGGCGGTGCACCTAGGTGGCGCACCAAACAGCTGGAAATTTCAGCAGCACCTCCCCTAAAATATGGACCTCACTAAGTCGGAGCCACTTTCTTGGACCTACACAGGAAAATTCATGTAGCATTCGCATACAATACCCCAAGAGAGGGGCGCATTCCAGAATTGGGATTTGTCATTTCAAAAGCGTTCTTACAATATTCCAATGTTAATACAAGGCTTGATTATAGCAAAAAGATAAAAGATGGCTACTCCTCGTCTGATTCCTCCTCGTCGGACGACGCCTCTTGAAAGCTCTTGGCCAAAAGACGAGCGCCTCGTCGGGTGATCTGACGCGACCACTGAGCAGCAGTAGCAGCCTGAGAATGGGCAGCAGAACTCTGATCCCACTGTGAAACCTCTGTGTCAGAACGGTCTTCCTCAGAAGCTTCCATAGTGAATTCCCCACTACTTGTTACATTCACCTCATGGGCTGGGAAATCTTGCTGCAATATCGAGACAAGTGTTAGCAGCTAGGATTGATTAAGCAAAATTGCAAGGGTAGAAAAAGGAGAAAAATACCCAAACGATATTGCGCCAGTGCAATTCCTGCAAGTTTACAGATATGTTAGGCATATTTCGTGTTGGAAATAGCAATTTACAAAAATAAAAGTCATACCCTCTTCCATCGGATATCAGCGTAAATGGCGTCGAATTGTTCTTCAAATCCCTGTAAATTTTGACAAATATCAGATTTATGTTGATCATATGCGTAGAATTGATAAGCAGAGATTATAATCAAATACCTTGGCCCAGTCGGAGGCGTACCTCATGCCACGCCGGCTATCCCGCACAGCCTCCTCAAATAGGTACGGCTTCCCGACGCGCCGGTACCAAGCCAGATAATCTGTATAATTGACTTCCCGAAGGACATGCCTGTCCTGGGAAGCCATAGCTGCAGCATGCCGACTTTTGGCAACAAAACGAGTCGAGGCCGAGCGATCCATGTCCGAAGGAGGAGGGGCTGGAATGTAGAACTCCTTTAGAAACTAGTGCCTCACCCACCCTGGGAGAAAGTATGCTGATTTCTTCATGTAATAAAATTTCACTTGCTTGTCCCTCAAAACGCGGCCGAAGTTCAGAGGAACCCAATCAAAACCATCATATCTAGCAAATGGGCGCAGATGAACCTGTTATAGAAAAGACAAGTATAAGCAACTCCGGCAGTACAAGTATTAAAAGAACTGAAGGCTACAACATAAAAAAGAAAACTTACATCCTCGAGCTCTACCAGGTCCAGCTTATACCGGTAGGACTCATAACTATACACCCCTGCAGTAGCCCGATAGTCAGGCTCGACCCACTGGCGGGGAAGGGGCAGAAGCTCATCACAAAGGCGGTTGAAGCTATGCCCCCGTGTGATGTGCTCCATAATCCAATACTAGCAATGGAAAGCAGAGATTAGATATGAACCAAAAAGACATTTATTTTGTAAATAATGAAAATGAATACTTACAGTCAGCAGAGGATATAGCCCCACATAGGAGAGGCGCCCAAGCTTGACTACATCGTCAAGCCCGCAGATCAGCCAAGTGTAACTGGCGCTAGCCCAGTCGTAGTGGTCCAAGTGCTCTAGATTGGTTAAGTACGCTAACCAATCAGCATGAATACAGTACGCAGACGAGTCGCAGAAGATCGTTGCAAGCAGATCTAGCAAAAAGTGTCGCAGCACGAAGTCCGCCTTGTCGGTACCAGGCTCGTGGTGAGGCCAGAACTGGTCACACTCTCTCAACCACCCCACAGTGATCGTGTGTTTCCCCCGAGGTGGCTTAGGAGGAACACGGCTCAGGTGTGCAGGAGCAAGGTGCAGGCCATGGGTAGTCTCACCTATGATCGGCTCGTCGCCAAAGGGGAGGCCTGTCAGCAGGGCCCACTGGTCGGGTAGGATGGTCAGCTCTCCGAATGGGAAGTGAAAGGTGTGCGTCTTGAACCTCCACCTCATCACCAGAGCTTGGAAGAAGTTGTAGTGACCATGGATGACTAGAATGCATAATAAACCGCCAAATGGGGACCAATGAAGAAGAAAATCCTGTAGAAACTCGGGCAGGCGATGGTAGTGATCGAACATTGGGGCCCAGTGGCATCGCATTACCCAGTTTGCATCACCAGCCTTGAATATCAAGAGGAGCATTAATATCAAGTCAGAAGGCAAGTTATAATTAAAGCACATCAAAACAAGACATTACCCCAAAGTCGTGGCCCTCGCAGATATGATGGTCGCTCGCAGCCGCCCCTCGAAATTACCAGACTCCAGAAAATGCATTTGTCAAATAGAGCACCAGATTTATATACACATTGGCTTCCAGTTTGGGCTTACCTCAATAGCGACAACCGGAGTCGAGTTGCCAGAGGCACGTGACCTTGAAGAACTACCCCGCCGACAGAAATGACAACTAGACGGCGTATTCCATGAGGACTACGGGGTTCCCTCCTCGGGAACTGGATCGTCCTACAAAAGGGCAAAAGGACACATGGAATCCAGGACAAAGTCAAGGGGGGCATGGCATTTAAAAAAAGAATCATATGGTGGCAGAAATACAAGTATAAACCGGCGTACAATTACAGCTCAGTGTTACGTGGAAATGTGCAAATCATGTGGCAATATTTTCTTGTTGAAATATGCAGAAATGGAATACTCTGGATAAGCTATCAAGCATGGTTCTACAATTAATTTAAAGTGGATAATTTGAGTCAAAACAACTTGTGGATAAATTCAGAAAAATGGCATAGAAGAGCAGCATGGTATTCTATCAAAATATGTTTGGCAAAGCAACAACAATCAAAGTATTACCCAAACCTTGAACCTTCTTCACAGCCTTCCATCACCACCATAGCCAACCTGCCACCATCGGAATCCACCACACCAACTAGCATCCCCGCTACCTCACGGCCGACCCATCTCCGGCCCGCCACTACGGCCAGCTCCACCGACGACCCGCACCATCACTCTAGCCTGCCACCATCTCACGGCCAACCCATCTCTGGCCCGCCACCTCGTGGCTCCTACCGCGACCCATGTAGCAAGCTGTTCCACTTCCATCACATCACAGCCAACGACCAATCCATCACCACCACTCCAACCCGAAACCACCACCACGAGGCCAGCTCGTCGTCCCCGCAGCCCGCTCATCACCGCACCACCACAGCCAAACCGCCGACCACTCGAAACCCATGACCCGTCGAAACCCACCGATGGAGTCTGCAACCATAGCCCACCACCGACAACCATAACCACCAACCCGCCACCACTGCACGACCACCCCACAGCCATAGACCACCGGAATCACCCATGCTCGCCGGAACTCATGAGCCGCCGACCGTCCAAGCAAGAAGCAAACGAGGAAATGGAAGCTCAAGCAAAAGATGCATGACTGTGAGATCAAGGGGATGAGGTGATTCCTCCGTAGGCGAGCCTCTGTCCAGCCAAACCTGAAGAGTGCAGTCCATGTCACCGCCGCACCTAGTCGCACCTCGTCGACGCGCCGGATCCCCGCACCAGCCGAGAGCACCCCGCCGACGCACCTCCTACGTGCCGCTGCCTTGAAGAGATGAGAGGGGTGGAGAGAATGGGGGAAGAGATGAAGAGAAAAGAGGGAGAAGGAGTGGGTTTCATCGGTTTGGAGAAAAGAAATGGGGAGGAAGAAGAAGAGGCACGCCCTTTGAGAGAAGAAATAAAAATTAAAAAGAAAACTATATGCATATAAGTGTTGCTTTGGAGATATGAAATCAAACAAAATAATAGCAGAACCTTGGAAAATGTCAGGCAGCATAAGCACCCTTGTAGTCCCAGTAAGGAGGAAGAAAAGAAGAATGTCCTTTGGCAGTTATCCAGTGGACCCCTTTATGTAAATAATTTAATGCATGAGATCCACAATGCAAAATGGTCGTGAAAATTTTGTTTCAACCCCTGACACTTTGCAGCATGCCATCTAGAGCAAAATATAAAGTTTTATGAAGAAGCCAGCTCAGGGTCTGCGAAAAGTCACCAGACGGGGTAATTTGCAAAAAAAAACCCCTGCCTTTTCGTACTATTGCAAAGTTATCCAAAAAGGATGCCGGAAGTTATAAGTGGAGCAGATGTTCGCAAGACTTAATCGAATATTAGATATCATCGCCTAGTAGCACTACGACAACTAACAGTTGATCATATTGGGCAATTTGCAGTAAGGGCCATCTAGTTTTGGAAAATTGCAAATAAGCCCACATTTTTTACAGACTCACTGCATCAATTGGGATCAGAACTTCAACAAGGATGTTTCACCGATCAGTGCTACTGCCAGAAAACAAGCAGCCAGCATATTTACAATTTCGCCCTTTGAAGCCCATTGCCATCATCCATCCTGGGGGACAACCTAGGGATCATCGTTTTGATTTTTCAGGTTCTCCTTCCAAGCGGATGACATCCTTCTACCTCCTTCTCTTGGACTTTCGCGGGCGTGAAGTCCAGCTTGTTGACTTTGACTGGGCAGTCAATGTCATTTGCCCTCTTGGATTTTCACGGGCGCGAAGTCCAGTTTGTTGACTTTGACCAGGCGGTTAATCTCATTTGCCCTCTTCGATTTTCGCAGGCGCGAAATCTAGCTTGTTGATTTTTACCAGGCGGTCAATGTCATTTGCCTTGTTGGATTTTTGCGGGTGCGAAATCCAGTTGTTGACTTTGACCGGGCGGTCAATGTCATTTTCCCTCTTGGACTTTCGCCGGTGCGAAGTCCGGCTTGTTGACTTTAATCGGGCGGTCAATGTCATTTGCCCTCTTGGATATTCGCGGGCGCGAAATCCATCTTGTTGACTTTAACCAGGCGGTCAATGTCATTTGCCCTCTTGGACTTTCGTAGGCATGAAGTCCAGCTTGTTGACGTTGACCGAGCGGTCAATGTCGTTTGCCCCTCTTGGATTTTCATGGACGTGAAATCCAGCTTGTTGACTTTGACCGGGCGGTCAATGTCATTTGCCCTCTTGGATTTTCGCAGGCGTAAAATCCAGCTTATTGACTTTGACCGGGAGGCCAATGTCAGTTGCCTCTCCTGGACTTTCGCGGGCGCGAAATTCAACTTGTTGACTTTGACCAGGCGATCGAAGTCATTTGCTTCTCTCGGATTTTCACGGGCAGGAAATTCAGCGGCTTGACCTTTTGACCGGATGGTCAGGGTCCCTGCCCTTCTCTCGGATTTTCACAGGCAGGAAATCCGACAGCTTGACCTTTTGACCGGATGGTCTAGGTCCTTGCCCTTCTCTCGGATTTCCACCGGTAGGAAATCCAACGGTTTGACCCTCTGATTGGGCGGTCAAGGTCCTCTTTCTCTTTTCTCTTCCAAGTTTTAGCAGGTGCGAAATCTCTTAGTTTGCCCTTGGTCCATGCGGACAGGGCCTTCTTGTTTGACAAATGATATGTTTGTCATGTCCCTTTTCCTTTTGGGTTGGTATCCCCAACTACTCGGTTGACAACCGTCATACTGTCTGGCGATCGGGTTGACAAGACTTGATTGACTTGTCGTATCCCGCCTCCTTAGGTTGATACCCTCTATAATCCAGTTGATGAGTCCAACAACTTATCATTTTCCTGCCAGTGGTTCCATCTGTGTGCGGGGTTTCTTTTATCTTTTGCCTTATCACAACAGCACTAGCATCAGCATTGCATCATCTTGCAAGCATCCACTCTTGTGTTTTATGTTAGCATCAACTTTGCATCGGCCTTCAGCATCGGCTCTTGCATTTGTCTTTCGCATTGGCATCGCATTTCTAGCGCTTAGTCCAGCAGTCGCACACATTTTGCATTTGCATTTGCATCTGGCAACAAGTCATGATTTTCGGTGCATCCCCGGATAAGTGACTTACTGTTTACAGCAAACACCATGCTTCTGCAACCTCAAAATAGGGGTATCTTGTCAACCCTGAGCATCGGTCTTGGTTCCTTTCGTCCCTCGACCTCGCTAAGGGAGGAGCATTTTTAGACACCCCGATTTTGAGGTGGTCCATAGATAAACTTTCCAGATGTTGCTTTGGATGTGGCAAACCTAATCCCATCAGCTAAACCTACCATAAACCTATAGTAGGCCCGCAGCTCAATTAGAAATCCAGACCGGTGGGGGAGAGCACCAAGCTAGAGCACCAATGTGGAGTACTTGTTTGGAGCACCGAGCCGGAGCACTACAGTGGCACACCTAGCTGGAGCATCAGACAAGCGCACCGATTTGGCGCACCAGGCTGGCGCGTAGCCCCTTTTCAGGTTGCTGACTGCTGGCTTTCCACCTCCCATGTCTGTAACCTTCACCAACGAATATGCCTTGGAATTTGCGTCAGGCTCTTCCTTTACGAGGCTGCCTGCATTCCATAGGAGTTACCCTTGAGAAATCCTATATAAGGACCTCCATAGGTAGCCATTTGGGATGTTAGAAAAATCCTGATTTCAGCAAGAGAGCACCTTGAGCAAGCCATATACTGATTTCAGCAACCTATTCTCGTTTTCTTGAGCATCCTCTTGCATTCTAAAGCATCTCCAGCCCTTTCAAAGCAACAAGGATTATATTATCTTGGGTTTTCTAAGAAGGAACACTTGGGACAAGGTAGGTTCCTTTCTTTTCTTTTTTCTTAGTTCTTGCACTAAATAAAGTATGCCAAGCACTTCATATAAACTGATTTTTTCCTTGTTGTTTACATGCAATTCATGATGAGATATTTACCCCATGTATAAGATATTTTGCATGTAAAATCTGAGTGAAGAAATTCTGCATTATAATATTTCTGCAAATTGTCTATCCTCTTTATTTCCTTACACTAGGAACCATGATTCATGCACATGTATGCTAAGAAATATACAGTAGATATGTCTTTTATGTGTCCATCATATGCATATTGGTTGCAGAATTCATTCACTTAATTCTTATGCATTAGGACCTCCTGCAAGCATTTTCAGCCATGAACCCATGATTTGATATGATTTGGAATTAAACGATAAAAGATATGCATTTGTTATTGTTTCATCATGTTTTAGTCTCTTATCATTTGTATAAACTAATCTGGATTAATAAAAAAATCACTTATCTCTGAATCTGGACCAGATTCTGAATCAGACTGTAGTCTGATTCAGATTTTCTGGGGAGCACCATTCTGGCGCACCTAACTGGAGCACCAAAGCGGCGCACCACACCAGAGCACCACTCTGGCACACCATTCTGGTGCACCAGACTGGTTAGAGAGCAAATCACCTTGTTTGCATCTCCATCTGAATGGTTTCTCGGATGACTTTGAGTCTGGTTCTTTTGGTGCTAATTCTTTGATATTTCATGATTTTGCATGCATGATTTCAGCCTCAAATGATATTGTTTTCTAAGTTGTTTTACACTTTGTATCTTCAACCCATGGCTAAATTCTGGTAGGCTGATTGCCCTTTACTCCAATATGGAGAATCTTATGCATCAGCTTGTGATCCAGGAGACATGGCTGAACCTTGTTGCTTTCATTTAGCATGAATAGGGTGTGATTTTGTGTGAGGTTATTAGCCCTTGAGCACAAGGTCTCTAAATCTTCTCATACTTGCATTTTTCTAGATTTACAAAATATGTTTTCCGTGTTTGCAAAGGACTTTAGATTACATAATTTTCTGGAACGCATTTGTATGTGACATCGCACTGCATGGATTTCTGTGTTTTCCTTGGCACATCTTTCTGACCCACATAGGAGCACATAGGTGGCGCACCAGACTAGAGCACCATTCTGGCGCACCAAACAGGCACATCAGCTTATTTTTCAGTAGCACACAGCAGCTTTCGCATAGTTTTTAGCATGATTTCTTGTTTTGATTTGCTTTTGGTTTTTTGTGGTTTTCTTCCTGGATATATCAAGAAAATCTGACTCTGTTTTCAATCATTTTCATGCATGGTAGATCACGTTTGGCATATTGTAAAGCAAGGATGAAATTCGCTCAACGTATTTAGATCCTTGATCTTATTTATGCAATATTTTTTGCATCAATGTTTGACCCATTATATGAGCGATAATTCTGAACATTAGGACACACCTTGCACTCCATGCACCCTTGTTTTAGCATAAAACACCACTCACTCAGCATGGTATGTAGGGGTGCAAACGGATATGGTATATCCGTAAAAAATCCGTATCCATATCCGTTTCTGGGCGGATACGGATATGGATTTTTCAATTTGAATGGATACGGATATGTAGTTTGAAATTTCAACGGATACGGATACGGATACGGATATCCGTTTTAGTATTGTAATATATAAATTTAATTATTTATTTTTATATATAAGTGTATATTAGTGTATAAGTGTTATTAAGTGATTAAGTGTATAAGTGTGTAATAGATTGACATTTAACAATGTAAATAAACTAATGTTAATTATTTATATTATAATATATATATATATATATATATATTTTACTTATCTTCTGACACCAGTACAATCAAACATCCCTCCACGAAGGCGTGCCCTAGCTTCAGCCACTCTTCCGCCGATCGCCGATCTCTTCCGCCCTCTTCCGCCAATCACCGATCCCGTCCCCCCCCTTTCCGCCACTCAACGCCGATCGCCGATCCCGGACCCCCTCTCTTCCGCCACACCAAGCAGACGCCCGGCCCCCTCGATGTCGACAGCCCACCCCCCTCTCTTCCGCCACGCGACGCCGATCCCAGACCCCCTCACTTCCGCCAGACCAAGCAGACGCTCGGCCCCCTCTTTCATCCACCAGTCGACGCTCGCCGATCCCCTCTTCTTTCTCTTTGTATCAGGTAAATACGGCTCTTGGAATTTGGCTGATGCCTGATTTATCAACAAAGCATAGTGTTCTGTGGTACGGTTCAATTTATTTTAACATTTCTTTAACTATGCATTTCTGTTGATTTTATTGACTGTGAAGATTCTTTAACTTTTCTTTTTTAAGATTAAAATTGGTGTTATTTATTGGAACATTATTTTTCCCTAAAATTTGATTTTTGGAGTAAAATTTTCTGGTTTGGTAAAAGTTATTAACAATTTAACATCCTTAGTTTTAAATTGTTGACTGGGTGCACTTGCTAGATATTTTAAAGTACGTTACCATGGTTTAATTTAAGCTATATGTCATCATCCACAAACCACTGAAACAACCTTGATTTCAGTAAAGAGTCACTCACTTTCTGTAATCATCTCTTATGGGTGCATAATTGTTCTTGAAGCCTCTCAAGCTACAAAGGATGTCACAGAGGATGTCTGATGTTGTGATTTGGTAGAACGAGATGATTAAGGCTTCTCTTAAATAAGCAATTAGAGTTTGTCTTTGTTATTTATTGAGTGGACTGTCACAGCTTAGTGCCAGATTGTTGTGAACCATAGCATGTCGCAGAGCATGTTCAAAATCTGACTCTGTAGTCATTCATTTCCAGAAGATTTTGTAAATGTTATGCAGCAATCATGTTCAAAATCAGACTCTGTAGTCATTCATTTCCAGAAGATTTTGTAAATGTTATGCAGCTTAGTGCCAGATTGTTCAGGTTATCAGATGGCTCCTATCTTTGTATTAAGTGTCAGTATATCTGGTAGTGCAATCATGCATTGTGGTGGGAGTGATAGCATGAGAAATATGAAGTATTATGGTACATAAAATGCATAGAATCTATGGTTTCCTGAAAATCCAAACAGATTTTGTCCTCTAATGTGATGACAGTTATCTACTTCCCCATATTTACATCTGATACCAACATATAAAAAACTGTAAAGTCTAAATATATTTAGATGCTTTGAGAATATTGATCCACATAATGTCAAAAAAATTACTTCCCCATATTGTAGGCAAGTACTTCCTCTCGCGTGGTTCCAAACATTGGTTTTGCATTGGACTTCAGTCCTTCCAAAATAGAAAGTGTATTGGACATCGTTGGAAATATCAATAGAAACATGATAAAATATGGAAATCTGCTAAAAGCTTTGAATTTTGATATGAAACTCTAGTATTTGTTGAAGTGAGCAACAATACACATCTTTACGTCTTTAAATTCATAGTTTAGACATTTATAATAAGGAAATATGATGTGTTAAGTGGAAAGAGAATCATATATTATATCATAACAAAGGATTACAATTTCTTGTATATAGGAGAACACATTCTTAATCTATAAGAACTTAATAAATAAATAACACAAAGATTCATATAAAGATCTATTTACTTTAACACTCCCTCAAACTGATGCATCTAACATATACAGTTTGTTACATAATGAGCTACAAGGAATAGAACAAGTAGAGTCTGATACGATGGAGGATGAGTTCTGGTATTAACTTTTCATATAATATTTGTATTTTAGTTGTCATTTAATATAAAATTATTAACTTAGTTTACTTCTTTCTCTTTGTATCAGGTAAATACGGCTCTTGG
>JAMKQA010249058.1:0-34223 GCA_024699735.1 Posidonia australis | reverse complement strand
TTCGCAGTCTGGGTTGACCAAACATGCTCTGACCCACTAGTGTGGGATGCAGTCCACCACTCTGCCACTGTAGGTTCCCTACATAGTTTAGTGGCCTACAACACAAGTAAAAAGAGATAACAATGAAAAAGAATTCAAAGCCATATAATTGTAGATAGCATCATTCAAAATTTATGCTCAAGAAAATATAAATTAAGTAGACAAGAATTGATCAAAGGCAGACTTACAAACTCAGATAACTTTAATTGATTTGTGCAGTCTTGCAGCATTGGAATGTAAATAACTTTAATTGGTTCATTGTCATTGCAATGGCTAAATCAGACAGTAGAAATTTTCAGCTGAATAAGACAGCAGAGATTTTCTCCTGGTTGAAGCCATTAGCTGCTCTTCACGCCAACAGATATACTAGTCCAATTTCATATGCATTTCTGAATTTATTCTGTTTTTTTCCTGTATGTAGTATACTTCGATTAAGCCCTTGGGGGAT
This sequence comes from Posidonia australis, assembly GCA_024699735.1. Taxonomy (NCBI): domain Eukaryota; kingdom Viridiplantae; phylum Streptophyta; class Magnoliopsida; order Alismatales; family Posidoniaceae; genus Posidonia; species Posidonia australis. The sequence continues at coordinate 33,736 of JAMKQA010249058.1, read as the reverse complement.
AGAGTGCTTGTTAAGATCAAGACGTCTGAAGACAAAACTGTTGGAGGGATTCTACTTCCAACTACTGCTCAATCAAAGCCTCAAGGAGGTGAAGTTGTTGCCATAGGAGAGGGTAGAACCATTGGCAAAAATAAGATTGACATTGGTGTTCAGGTAAACATAAATACTAGAAGTTTAAACATTTCTTGACTTTATACATTCATTTTCTTATTGGCAAAGTTCACCTGCTTTGGTATATTTAATGTTCTAATTGTCTATCCTTCGTGCATGTTAGATAAGTTTCATGTAGTGCTTGTCTTACCAATAAAAATTTACATGGGAATCCCACCTTTGGCTCAAAAAATAAAAAAGAAGCCTTTTGGACTACTTGTGATTGTTAAGATCAACAAAAACATATAATATATGAATAAGAATCTTCTAAATGGAAGAGTGATGGATGGCTACTGTAATAAAAGTATGTTGTTCCATTGTGACTGAAATTTAGTACTGCCTGATAGAAGTTTCACTGATTTTTTTCTTTTGTAAGCTTCACCTATTTCAGAATAAAATGTGCTGAGTATGCAGGTAAATTTATGCAGGAGAGCTACTAGTAATCTCTTTTTCTCAGGATGGTCCCAGAATGTTTCTATTACCACACCTTAATAATCAAATAAACAAGCATGTATGATTCTACTTACTGTATTAGTTTTTTTTTGTTTTTTGAGGTTAAACCTTAAGAAAATTGTTCATTCTTGTCAAAAATAGTCATCCCACACACAGCCATGTAGGTTTCTGGGGCACTGACAATCATAATACAATTGAAGAATTTGCAAAGGTGAAAGCACCAATGAACATTCGGGTTTTGGCACTTATATGCTTTGTACTTTTTTAGCATTTAGATTTAGTATTCAATTGCTTATCTAATTTTGACCTTTTTTTTGTGCTGTAATTTTGACCGTGTTTTAATAAATTCTTCTCTTTTTGATTGATGAATAGGCTGGAGCCCAGGTTGTCTACTCGAAGTATGCAGGGTCTGAGTTGGACTTCAATGAAGCAAAGCATCTTATACTCAAAGAGGATGATTTAGTTGGTGTTCTTGACACAGATGATGTGAAGGATATGAAGCCTCTAAATGACCGTGTTCTGATCAAGGTTGGCCCAATCTGTTAATCATATGGCCTCTACTGCCACCTTAATTAGTTTTCATAGGCTTTCTCCCTTTTTAACATAAAAATGTCCCTGATTTCAGCTTGCGGAAGCTGAGGGAAAAACTGCTGGTGGTTTGCTGTTAACAGAAGCAAGCAAGGAGAAGCCTTCCATTGGAACGGTTAGTACTGATGATCTTTCAATGCAGTTAACTTGGTTTGTGTAATACCACTCAAAAAAAAAAAAACTTGTTTTGAGTTATATTAATTTTTAGTATTACTAATTATCCTACATGTGATGTCCTCTCTCCCCCTCTATCTGTGTGTGCGTGTGTGGAAAGTAGGATTAGCTATTGATTGGGTTTGGCAAATGAACCAAATAGCAAAGAAAGAAAAAATAGATAGGAGAGTAGGAAGACCTATAACACAAATGAACCAGTTAATCCGTCATGGCTAAACATGTTTGACTTTGATTGTGATAGTAAGGTCTCAATCCTCTTGACGTTAGTGGTGATTTTGTTATTCCTTTTGGTTTGTGCACAAAATTTGGCAAAAAATGGTATTAATTCTGTTAGTTAACCTTATAATTGTTAAACTTGAAAATCAATTAAATATTTAACTTTAAAATATGAATTTGAGTCAAAAGTTCGAAGTTCTTAAAAATGAATTACAATTATTGACTATGTTATATAGAATTCATGATATTTTCACGTATTTGATTAGTTATTTCTTTTTTTTGTTATTGAGTTAATTCAATATCATTATATATTTCTTCTCTGTTTAGTTCTTGAGGAACTTTTGGAAGATTGACTTTTCTTTCCTTGTCCAACTAGTATAATTTCTTCTTTCAATTTTTTTTTTACTATCTTTAGTCATATTTAGTTTGAAGAAGAGAAGTATATAATTAAAATAAGCATATATATATATATGTAATATAGTGTTCATGTGAAAAAAAAGTTGACACATGAAAACAGCAGTAACCATCAAGTATAAAAAAGTTAACTATATATACATTTCAACAATTATTCAACATGGGTTCAATATTTCAACAATCATTCAACATGAGTTCTTAGCAAATATTTGGGATACGAAATCTGTAAACTATGCACATCTATAACATTGATTGAGTCAATGTCTACATCATCAATTCTTAGAGAGAGAGAGAGAGAGAGAGGACCTTGGGCTATTGTGATGTTGCTGTTGCTTTGGTCGTCCATCAGGTTTTGGGGTTGCTGCATGGTCAGGTTGCTGTGCTGTTGGGGTTGAGGAGGAAGAGTATGGGTTGTCTTGTGTGAAAGGTTGAGGAGAAGGGGAAGGACGATGAGGTCTTCCGACGTCGACAGGGTTAGGGCGGTGCCGACAAGGAAGAGGAGGTGGGGTGGAGAAAGGAGATAGATTTCACGTTTTAAGGCGAAAGGGCTGAAGATTGCTATGAAATTCCATAGGAGAGGGTGAGAAGATGATATTAGTAAGGGTTTATATACTTTGGAAAGTAATAGAAATGAATTTCTTTTGAAAAAAAGAAATTTATTTTTAATCAAGTGCACAGACACCCTTGTTTTGAATGGTCAAACGGAAATAAAATTCTTGTCATCATTTCCTATGATTTTTGGATGTACACAACCCCACTTGATGTCATATTGCTTTTAGAGCTTCGGTTATTCCCGTTTCGTTCTTTGCTCTTGTTACGGCGCAACTGCACACAAGAAGCTGTCCTGGAATCCCTTTACATGAATATTTTTTTTGTACCGAGGGATGCAAGTTGATGTAACCCATAACTTGTTGCGTAATTACTGTTATAGTGTTAGAGCTGTTTAATCTCAGGATCTTACTGGTAAATGTTCATGCAACAGGTGGTTGCTGTTGGGCCTGGTCCTCTGGACGAAGAGGGGCAGAGAAAACCACTATCGTTAACAACTGGATGCACGGTGCTTTATTCCAAATATGCTGGTAACGAGTTCAAGGGCGCCGATGGTTCTGAATATATTGCCTTGAGAGTGTCAGATGTCATTGCTGTTTTATCGCAATAGACTTGTGAGCTTGTTTAAGAATTTTGTCAAGATGAAGAATTGATGGTTGAATTCTTGTTGTTGTGTTTGTGTAAGTTTAACAACTAGAGAACTGATACAACCTGTTTTCTTCTGTTTCGATGTAGTTCTCGGTTAACGCCTAAAACTACTCATCTGTTATTATTGGCTTGCGCAAGATAGATTTGTTCTTTTAGTCAATTACACCACTGATCAATGGTTATTGCTCGTGAGTCGGTACATTTCGCTTGGCTTGCGTCTTTTCAGTTTCCTTCTATTCCGAATCTTATGGACGTGCCTTCCTCCAATCTTAATTATATTCTAACCTGCTAAGCTCGTATTTGACTTTGCTCCCTGGAAAGAGGTTGAGAAAAAATTATAACAATTTGTATCTTATTGTTTGCAAAAAAAAAAAAAAAAAACAATCTGTATCTTATTCTGTAGTTAGTTTTGTAATGTTCTTGTTTCAGTCTAATCCTACCCGGTGGGCCCGGAGGAGCCGCTCACCGGACGAGATTCACGCCTACAAAACCCTCCCCCATCCCGCCCAACCCTTCATGAATGATATCAGAATACGGTCGACAACAGAAACGTAAACGCCGTCATCACGGCTTCCAATCCCTTCTCGCCACGTCTCTCCTTCCCCGACGCCGTCAGAAACTACCACCACCACCCCAAATATCAAACGCACCCACCGGTTTCTCCCCATTTCCACCCTCCAAAATAAGAAAAGAACAAAGGAACAGTCGCTCCTTCTCGTCGATGAATTCGCCGGTCGGTAAATCCCTAGAAACGCCCGGAGACGCGATGGAAGACGAGGACGACACCCCCCAATCCTCGCCGACTCTGGCACTGGCCATCCCCACCGAGAAGCCGAAGGCGGTGGGGGCATCCGCCGGTGGTGGAGGTGGAGGGAGGGAGGACTGCTGGAGCGAGGGGGCGACGGCGGCGCTGATCGACGCGTGGGGAGAGCGGTTCCTGGAGCTGAGCAGGGGGAATCTGAAGCAGAAGCACTGGCAGGAGGTGGCCGACGTCGTCAGCAGCAGAGACGACTACACCAGAGCGCCCAAGTCCGACGCCCAGTGCAAGAACCGGATCGATACCTTGAAGAAGAAGTACAAGCTCGAGAAGTCGAAGATCATGGCGCTTTCTTCTTCTTCTCCTTCTTATTCTTCCCCTTGGCCTTTCTTCTCGAGGCTTAACGATCTCATCGCCCGAAGCCCGCACAAGATGTCGGCGGCACTTCCGCCAAGCTCTACCTTCCATGTTCAACAGCCGTGCAAGAAGAAAAGGAGCAAGAAAAAGAGCCACAGGAAGCTGCTGCAGAAGCTTCCGCCGGTGCCGAGGCGCGAGTCGTCGCCTTGTTCCGGTAGCTTGCCGCCGGCGAACGGGAAAAGGAGGAGGAGGAGGAACAAGGGGGTGCAGGTTTCTTCCGGGAAGGGGTTGAGGGAGATGACAAGGGCGATAGTGAAGTTCGGGGAGGTGTACGAGAGGGTGGAAAAGTCGAAGCTGCAGCAGGCGGCGGAGATGGAGAAGCAGAGGATGGTGTTCGCCAGGGAGCTGGAGCTGCAAAGGATGCATTTCTTTATGAAGACTCAGTTGGAGCTCACACAGCTCAAGCGCCATGGGAGGAGCAAGGAGGAAGAGGAGGATGGTGCTGGTGTTGGTGCCGCTGCTGGTGGTGGTGCCAATCATTATTGTACTAACAACAGTGATGTTGGTAATAGTCATAGCAATAACAGCAACAACAATGGGGATAGAGTTTGAGCTGACCCAGTTTCTGGTTCTGATGTTAGTGGTTTGTGTAGGAAGTAAGAAGAGCAGATTTGTGTTTCTGTCAATTCTTCTGCCCTGATGGTGGATTTGTAAAATTTCTTCTCCGTGTTTTGATGTTTGGTGACTGGATTGATTCATGTGCAGCTTGTTCATTCTCCTACTCTTTCCATGTTTCATTATGACTAGATTGGTTTGTCTCTCTGCTCTCTGTAATGTGTTTGTTCTGGATATTTCGCATCTTTTTCAGTGCCATCTACTCAACTGTCAGACTTTGCTGTTGCTCTTTTTAAACGACACTAATTTTACCCCAAAACATAAGTACAGGTGATCAGCGCAAAACTTTCCTACGTGTTAGTCTCTTTGCCTGGGGAAATGCCAGATGATAACAGAGATTCTTGATTTCAATTCGTATTCCATTACCAAGTGCTCCTGTTGGTCAGTTCATTTGGCCAGTGAAGATAAGAAATCACTAATGAAATGTCTGGATTCCCTGACTTATACATAGTGGTGACAATGTTATGTTTTGGTAAACGAATGGTTAAATGATGAAAAGTTGAAGTTTAAATTGTCTGACTTATATATTAAAGTATAAGAAAACTTTAGTCAAGCAAATTATAAACTTATTTAGGTCTACCTTTGATAATTTATTTAATTTATCTAAGGTCTCACAAGATAATCAAATAATTATCCAATTACTGTATGAAATTATTATAATACGTGGTGGGAATATTCTAAGATGGAAGTCAACCAAAGACAGTATTTATTCAGTTAACTCTTACTATAAAGTTTTAAATGATAGAGGTATTATATTCCTTTCCTAAGGGAAAATCTGGAAATGCTGGGTATCTTTAAAGATTAAACTATTTTCATGGATGGTACTATTTAACAAAATTTTAACAAAAAAGAACTTATTCAAAAGAGGATGGAGGGGTTCTGATATTTGTATTCTTTGTAAAATGTATGGAGAAACCAATACCCATCTATTTATCCACTGTTCCTTTATAAAGTCAATTTGGAATTTCTTTACATCCACTTCTATGTACCCTGGCTACTTTCAAATTACTGATCTATTTAACTTCGCACCTGCACTTAAATTTTATCTTACCAAACTAAGAAGGTATGTCCTGATCCAAGTTATATTCTGGTCGATTTAGTTGGAACGTAATAACAGAATCTTTAGAGGTTGTAGTAAATCATGTGTTTCAATTATAAATGACATTATATCTTTAATGCAACAATGAATAGAAATTTTTACTACAGGTTTTGAAAAGGAAGATATCTTGCATTCTGTCTCTACCATACATCTATCATGGACCAGGGAGCAAGAACAAACAAACTCTACTTCTTCTATGGGTTTCACTGACCTTCTCCTACCTTCATCAGCTGATCTCCCTAACATGTCCAGCTCAATAGGAGATGTTGTTAACGAGTGACACGATGTCTTATTTATCAGTATATTATGCATCAATTTTTGTTAATTTTGTGGTAGATAACAAGGAGTTGTCTGGATTAAAATGCGTATATTATTTTTGTTCCTTCTGAGTGGAACTATTAGTTCCACAACAGTTTGTAATTTTAGACATCTTACAACTCTTGGTAGTGGTTCTCATAACCAAGAGAAAATTTAATACTATATTACTGTTTCAAAAAAGAGAGAGTCTAGATTGAGATAAAAGAATTAGAAAATCATTAGGTATGTGATGATTGTTACTCTTAGGCGTCGGAGTAGACAACCATTGGGCTTTTCCAAAATTCTTGCACGATATCATCTGAATTTCCATTAAAAAGAATTTAGAAAAAAAATACTTGATAGCGTAAGTACCTAGTAAGCTCTACTGAGTGTGCTAGTGCTTGTTTGTCAAGTTGAATATTTTGAGAAGTGAAAAATCATAGAATCAACAGAAGTCCTTGACGACAGTCGATGTAACACCTGTAAAATTCATTTTGTAATTATTTACATTTTATAAATTTTATTCCTGGACAGGTGTTACTGTTCCAAGGCCCGTTGTGTGATTTTGTGCTTTTGAGCTTGGGCCTCGTGGACTGGCTTCTATTTGCATGTCCCTGTGCATTGTGGCACTGTCCGTGTGGGGCCCAGGTGTGGGGTCCTCGTGGGACCCGCATGTGTGGACTGGTGGCTGAGGTTTGCAGTTGGCCTCGTTGCTGGTGGCTGGCGATTGGCTGCTGGTGCGGTGTGTCGGTGGCTGAGACGCGCAGGTGGGCACGTTTTCAGCTACTACGGGCGCAAGCTTTATAAGCCGCACCGCACTTCTCCTCGCCACCCATCGCCGTCTCCTCCTTCCTTCTTCTTCCTTTCTCTTCCTCCTCGGCGGCGCACTTCTTCTTCTCCACCTCCACCTTCCTTCCCTACCTCTCCACTTCTCCTTTTCCTTCCTTCTCCTTCCCCTTCTTCCTTTCCACTCGTCTCCCCTACCTCCTCTGTTTTCCCCCTGCATCGCACGCACGCCAAGAGAAAGGAAGGGGTCGAGGGAGCGAAGCGGAGGGCTGTGGTTGCTCGTGGTGGTGTGCGGAGCTCCAGTAGTGTGCCCCGTGGCCATGGCTGCGCCGGAGTTTGCCGGAGTCGGTCGGATATCGCCAGAGGCGTTTCTCAGGTATGCATCTCCACTTCGAGTAATAGAGAGCATGAAATTGGTAGAAAATGCTAGGATTGCATGAAATCTAGGTAAATTTCCCTTCCTAGAATTTATTGTGTATTTATGGAGCATTTATTGGCATTTATGGCGAATGTGTGTTTTGGGTTCTTTTGATCCTTCTGCCTTTGTTATTTTATATTTTGATGCATGGTGAATGGATTTTAGTTTTGTTTGTTGGGTTTTGGAGTAGACTCGAGGGTCTACACCATATGTTTTATGCAAGATTTTTGGTGTTTGTTTAGGAGGTCCGATTGGAGGTCCCAGTTAAGGCGATTTCGGACGATAGGGTTTGGGCCGTTTTCTGGTTTCGCAGAATTCGACATACCGAATGGAAACGACATACCGAATCAGGGGATTTCGACATACCGATTCCGCTCGGCATACCGTTTTTCTGTCAGTTTAGGTCCTTTGGTCGAGTTTCGATCATCTGTTTTTGGACGGTATATCGAATTTGACCTGAGTGTTGACCGTTGACTCCAGTTCGGTCGACCGAATCAGACTGGTTTACCGAATCAGCAGATTTCGGCATACCAAATCTGACTTTTAGCATACCGATTTCTGAACCCAAACAGGTTTATTAGAATGTCTTTGGTGGCTTTTTGGATGTTGTGTTTTGTCCTTATGAGATGGGATTGTGGGCCATCAGTGGTGGTCCCTTGGGACACTTGATGTGTCGTTTTGCCGAGTTTTTGGAAGAGTTTTCAAAAGATATGAAATAGTTTGAAAAATGAATTTCAAGGAAATGGTTGGCCTAATTTGGAAAATGATTTCCTGGTTTTCTGTGTGAGGACCGAGGCAGCGTGGGTCCATGTCATCGGGACTAGGGAATGTGATGACATTCTCAAGTGGTCGGGCGCGATGTCCCCTGTTAAGGTTGGGGGGCCGAGATACCTGAGGCTGAGGGGCGCCGGGTCCTGGAGGTATGAGACTCCTTGAATATCGTCTCGAGGCTAGGGTTGGGGTCCGCGGGTTGAGGTGTCTTGTGGCATGACGGGGAGGTATGATACTCCTGCTGTCGCTGTGAGCACTGAGGCTCGGGTGTTGTCGGGTGTAGAGGTATGACACTCCCTCCTGAGCATCGTGTGTGGGGGACGCCGTGAGAAGGCGTACCCTGTGGTGGCCAGTGCGGGTGGGACACGTGCCCCGTAGTTGGTAGCATCTTGAGAGACAGGACAGCCTTCGCAGGGAGGGGATGGCTTCTAAGGGTTCTCCTGAGGAAGGGGAATCGCAGGACGGTGAACGCTCCTGCACAGGGTGGTCGTCACCGCGGCAGTGCAGAACGCTGGGGTCGCTCATCAGTGGACTGCGTGTGGTCAGAGTTTGGTTACCTTGCACCGAGCTTTCCGATTCACTGTGTGTGGTTTTGGCCATTGAGGGCCTTTGCTTGTGGCTTTGGACTAGTAGAGCTTTGGTTTGTGGTTTTGGCCGGTGTTGGTCTGATTTTTGAGGCTTTGAGGAAATGGTTTGCGAAAGGAATTTAAAAGGAAAATAGATTATGGTTTTGCTTTCCGCAATTTTTGTGGGGTGCGTACTGGGTGACTTTGGTCACTCATGCGTTTTCCTTGTGGTTTTGGTTTGCAGGTGCAGACATGCAATTGGCTTAGCGTAGTGCATATAGTCTGGAGTCTGCTAGCCGCACACACAGGTTCCTGGTAGTTAGATATTTACTGTTTAGTTTTAGTTTTTCAGTAATTTAATTTGTTTAAATTATTGGGGAAAATTTGGAGCGTGATAGATCTGGTATCAGAGCTCTAGGTTTACAAGGTTACACTACACCTAGGGTATCCGGTCTAGAGACTCCATAGGTTTTGCATGCATGGTAGGATCTGCACCTGATTTCTCACCATGGTTTTCTAGTTGTTGCTTTGTTTGTGGTGCAGGTACTTTGCCTTTCTCCGGTAGGATTTCTCCTTGTGGTCGTAAGGGCAAGGCCCCTGTCGTGGAGATCGAGTCTCGAGAGAACGTAGGCAGATGGAAGGCAGTTCGTGCGGAACTGAGGAGTTTAGTGCACAGGATTTCCTACACGTTCAGCAAGAGTAGTGCCACTGGACTGTCGGGTGACCCATGGCTGAACCAGTTCACGAAGCTTCGTCCGCCGTCGTTCAAGGCAAGGTCAGTGTTGAGGAGAGCGAGGCCTGGCTGGAGAAGGTGGTGAAGATGCTGGAGAGCTTGGCGTGCCCAGAGGAGCATTGGGTGCGATTGGCAACTTACCTGCTGATGGTGAGGCAGATAGGTGGTGGAGGTCAGTGAGACGACTGAAGTTCCCGGACTCAGTCATTGTTAGCATCCAGTGGAAGGATTTCAAGATGGCCTTCTATGACAAGTATTTTCCCGCTCATGTGAAGGAGCAGCTTCGCCGAGATTTCCGGAGTCTGGAGCAGGACATGATGTAAGTGCTTGAGTATGAGACTGAGTTCGCCCAGCTGGAACGCTTTGCTCCTGCCTATGAGTCTGAGGAGGAGCGGGCACAGAGGTTTCTGGACGACTTGAACCCAAGACTACGTGTGAAGGTGATGGGCTGTAGGTGCCACACTGTGGAGGACATGGTTGGGATGGCTTACCGCTTCAAGGCGGAGTATCAGAAGTTTCTAGAGAGTCGTCCCAAAGGGAAGGGTAAGTCTTCTTTTACCTCTCGATTCTCCTTCTCCGGTCCTCCAAGTGCTAGCAATTTGGATAGCCCTGAGAAGAAGCAGAAGGTGAAGTCCAGTGTTTCCTTTGTAGGCCGACGAAGTTTTGCTGGGGGTAGCGGAGTTGGCTTCAGTCAAACAGGGTCCTGTGCTCCTGGTGGGAACCAGTGCTTCAACTGTGGTCAGATGGGCCACATCGCTGCGTATTGTCCTCAACCTAGGCGGACCTCAGCTCATGTGGTGTGCTACAATTGTGGGAAGGCGGGACACGTTCAGAGATCTTGTCCAGAACCGCCTAAGAAGCCAGGAAGCGCACCGCAGCAACCGACTAAGGGATCAGTGTTCACCATCGCAGCTCCAGGCACTGGGTCTTTGGGAGATGTTGTTGAGGGTAAGGACGAATAGTTGGTTCTGTAACCCTCTGAGATATGTTGTAATTTCTTTGTGATCTGGACATTTGCCTGATTGAATAGATGTGTGGTGTTATTTTGTTTGGTCATCAAGTTCTCTTATTGTGGTTGGCCGGATGGCCAAAGTGTTGTTTGACTTAGGGAGTTCTTTCTCTTTTATATCTGAGTCTTTTGCAATGGAGTTGGGAGAGAGACCAGCTCGACTGGCCTTTCATCTTAGCGTGGTGACACCACTGGGGGAGCACAGTTTGGCATGAAGGTATCTGCAGTCTGTCGACTTGGCGCTGAATGGCAAAGAGTTCGACGTTAGCCTGATCGTGATGGACATGCAAGAGTACGATGTGATACTCGACATAGATTGGTTGGCGCAACAGTCCGCTTTGATCGACTGTGCTCGAAGGAGAGTTTATTTTGGGCCTTTCTTTATGCAAGGTGGGTGTCAAGGTGAGCCTAAACTTATCATTTCAGCTATGAAGGCTTATAAGTCCTTGGTCAGGGGTTGCATGGAGTATCTAGCTAGTATAGTTACCTCCACTTCTCCTAAGTTGGGTGTTCACGACATTTCTATGGTGTGTGAATATCTCGACGTTTTCCCTGACGATTTGCTTGGTATGCCATCTCACAGGGAAGTAGAGTTCTCAATCGATCTGATCCCCGGTTCTGGTGCTGTGTCGAAGCCTCCTTATTGCATGGCGCAAGCGGAATTGCGAGAGCTCAAGTCTCAGTTGCAGGAGTTGCTGGACAAGGGGTTTATCGGGCTGAGTGTGTCTCCGTGGGGAGCGCCTGTCTTGTTTGTCCGCAAGAAGGATGGTTCGCTCCGACTGAGTATAGATTATCGGATGCTGAACCAGAGCACGGTGAAGAACAAGTATCCTTTGCCCCGCATTGATGACCTATTCCACCAGCTGCAGTCTGCATCGGTGTTCTCGAAGATTGATCTGAGGTCAGGGTATCACCAGTTGAGGATCTGAGACCCAGACATTCAGAAAATTGCTTTCCGGACGCGGTACGGGCATTACGAGTTCACGATCATGCCTTTCGGCTTGACTAATGCACCAGCTGCATTCATGAATCTGATGAACAGGATTTTAAGTCCTTTTTTGGACCCGTTCGTTGTGGTTTTGTTGATGACGTGTTGGTCTATTCTCCTAATGTTGAGACTCACGTCTTGCACCTGAGGGCAATTTTGGATACTCTGAGGCGTCATTAGTTGTACGCCAAATTCTCCAAATGTGAGTTCTTGCTAAGCAAAGTCATGTTCCTTGGCCATTTGATTTCTGGAGAAGGCATCAGAGTGGATCCTGCCAAGGTTAAGGCAGTGAGTAATTGGCAGCGACCCATGACAGTGTCGGAGATCAGGAGTTTCTTAGGTCTGGCGGGCTATTATAGGAGGTTTATCAGGGATTTCTCCTCCATAGTCGCGCCTTTGACAGGGTTGACCAGGAAGGGTGTTCCTTTTTGCTAGGACCAAAATTGTGAGGCGAGTTTCCAAGAGCTTAAGTCTCGTCTGGTTTCTGCCCGTGTGTTGACTCTGCCTTCTGGAAGTGGTGGCTTCACTGTGTATAGTGATGCAAGTGGCGTTGGGTTAGCGTGTGTTCTGATGCAGCATGGTAATGTCATCGCGTATGCTTCGCGCCAGTTAAAGGATCATGAGAAGAACTACCCGACCCATGATTTGGAAATGACTGTCGTAGTGTTCGCTCTCAAGCTCTAGCGACACTATCTCTATGGGGAGCAGTTTGAGGTCTTCACCGATCATCAAAGCCTGAAGTATATCTTCACGTAGAGAGAGCTCAACTTGAGACAGCGTCGCTGGGTGGAGTATTTGAAGGATTATGATTTCAGCCTGTCCTACCATTCTGGCAAGGCCAATGTGGTCGCCGATGCCCTGAGTCGGTGCACGCACGTGATGGCGAGTTTAATGGTCAAGGAGTGGACCATGTTGGAGGATCTGGTGAGCTGCAGGCCGAAAAGGCAAGCTCTGGGAACGGTTAGTGCCTAGGTGGCCAACCTGTCTGTTCGCCCTAAGCTGTTAGAGTTTATTGTTGCCTGTCAACAGCTGGATCCGTTTGTTCAGACTATGTTTGAGAAGCTTGAGGCTGGTGGAGAGTCTCATTTCTCTGTTGGGGCATATGGAGAGCTGAGGTATGACATGCGTCTGTATGTGCCCCAGTATGAGGAGGCCAGGCAGAGGTTGTTAGATGAAACGCATCGGTCAAGGTACACTATTCATCCTGGTAGTACGAAGATGTACCGTGACCTGAAGCGGAACTTTTGGTAGCCTGATATAAAGAGAGATGTTGCTGACCATGTAGCGAGGTGTACTATCTGCCAGCTAGTCAAGGCAGAGCACTAGAGACCTGGAGGGACCTTGCAGCTGTTGGATATTCCTGTGTGGAAATGGGAGCACATCTCGATGGACTTCGTGACTGGTTTGCCGCGGACTCAGAGGAAGAACGACACCGTGTGGGTGATCGTGGATCGGCTAACCAAGTCTACTCACTTCCTGACCATTCGAGTGAAGCTTCCGATGCACTGCTTGGCAGAGTTGTATGTCTCCGAGGTGGTGAGGCTACATGGTGTCCATCGTGTCGGACAGAGACACGAGGTTCACCTCAAGGTTCTGGAGAACTCTGCAGGAAGCCTTTGGCACTGTGCTCAACTATAGCACGACATTTCATCCTCAGTCGGATGGTCAAACAGAGAGGACTATCCAAAAGCTAGAGGATATGCTTAGAGCATGTGCCTTAGACTTTCAAGGGAGTTGGGAGGACTATTTACCGTTGATTGAGTTCGCCTACAACAATAGCTATCACTCGAGCATCAGGATGGCGCCATACGAAGCTTTGTACGATAGGCCATGTAGATCGTCGGTTTGCTGGAGCGAGGTGGGCGAGCGGTAGTTGGTTGGTCCTAAGCTTGTGCAGCTGTATGCGAACAAGGTGGATTTGATCCGGAGTAGGTTGCTGGTTGCACAGAGTCGACAGAAGAGGTATGTCGACAGAAGGCAAAGACTGCTAGAATTTCTTGTGGGAGATTATGTGTTTCTGAAGGTGTCGCCGACCAAGGGTGTCATGCGGTTCGGGAAGCGTGGCAAGCTAAGTCCTCGCTATATTGGCCCGTACCAGATCACCCAGAGGATCGGTGAGATTGCTTATCGGTTGGATCTGCTACGAGAGATGTCGTCCGTACACGATGTGTTCCATGTCTCCATGCTGAGGAAGTGCTTGACTGGCGTTTCTCATGTGATCCCAGTTCAGCCAGAAGGGCTCCAGGAAGATCTGTCCTTTGTGGATGATGCCGTCGATATTGTTGACCGCAAGGAGCAGGTGCTGCGAAATAAAGTGATTCCGTTGGTCTTGGTGCGGTGGCGACATCATGGAGCCGAGGAGGCCACGTGGAAATGTGAGGAAGCCATCCTAGTCCAGTACCTGTATCTTTTCGCCTAGTGATTTCGAGGGCGAAATCTTCTTTTAAGAGGGTTAGGATGTAACACTCGTAAAATTCATTTTGTAATTATTTACATTTTATGAAATTTATTCTTGGACAGGTGTTACTGTTCTGAGGCCCGTTGTGTGGTTTTGTGCTTTTGGACTTGAGCCTCGTGTGCTGGCTTCTATTTGCGTCCCCCTGTGCATTGTGGCACTGTCCATGTGGGGCCTAGGTGTGGGGTCCCCGTGGGACCGACATGTGTTGGTTGGTAGCTGAGGCTTGCAGTTGGCCTCGTTGCTGGTGGCTGGCGGTTGGCTACTCGTGCGATGTGCTAGTGGCTGAGACGCGCAGGTGGACACGTTTTCAGCTACTGCGGGCGCAAGCTTTATAAGCCGCACGGCACTTCTCCTCGCCACCTATCGTTGTCTCCTCCTTCCTTCTTCTTCCTTTCTCCTCCTCCTCGGCGGCGCACTTCTTCTTCTCCACCTCCACCTTCTTTCCCTTCCTCCCCACTTCTCCTTCTCCTCCTTCCCCTTCTCCTTCCCCTTCTGCCTTTCCACTCGTCTCCCCTACCTCCTCTGTTTTCCCCCTACATCGCGCGTGTGCCGAGAGAGAGGAAGAGGTTGAGGGAGCGAAGCGGAGGGTTGTGGTTGCTCGTGGTGGTGCGCGGAGCTCACGTGGTGTGCCCCGTGGCCGTGATTGCGTCGAGTTTGTCGGAGTCGACCGGAGATCGTCGAAGGCGTTTCTCAGGTATGTATCTCCACGTCGAGTAATAGAGAGCATGAAATTGGTAGAAAATGCTAGGATTGCATGAAATCTAGGTAAATTTCCCTTCTTAGAATTTATTGTGTATTTATGGAGCATTTATGGCGAATGATGTGTTTTGGGTCCTTTTGATCCTTCTGCCTTTATGATTTTATATTTTGAAGCATGGTGAATGGATTTTAATTTTGTTTGTTGGGTTTTGGATTAGACTCGAGAGTCTACAACATAGTTTTATGCAAGATTTTTGGTGTTTGTTTAGAAGGTCCGATAGGAGGTCCCAATTGGGGCGATTTCGGACGATAGGGTTTGGATCGTTTTCTAGTTTCACAGAATTCGACATACCGAATGGAAACAGCATACCGAATCAGGGGATTTCGGCATACTGATTTCGCTTGGCATACCGTTTTTTGTCAGTTTAGGTCCTCTGGTCGAGTTTTGGTCATCTGTTTTTAGACGATATACCGAATTTGACCTGAGTATTGACTGTTGACTCCAGTTCAGTCGATCGAATCAGCAGATTTCAGCATACCGAATCTGACTTTCGGCATACCGATTTCTGGTCCCAAATAGGCTTATTAGAATGTGTTTTTGGTGGCTTTTTGGATGTTGTGTTTTATCCCTATGAGATGGGATTGTGGGCTATCAGTGGTGGTCCCTTGAGACACCTGATGCGCCATTTTGCCGAGGTTTTGGAAGAGTTTTCAAAAGATATGAAATGGTTTGAAAAATGGATTTCAAGGAAATGGTTGGCCTGGTTTGGAAAATGATTTCCTGGTTTTCTGTGTGCGGACCGAGGCAGCATGGGACCCTATCGTCGGGACCAGGGAATGTGATGACATTCTTAGGTGGTCGGGCGCGATGTCCCCTATTGAGGTCGGGGGACCGAAATACCTGAGGCTGAGGGACATCGGGTCCTGGAGGTATGAGACTCATTGACTGTCGTCTCGAGGCTAGGGTTGTGGTCCACGGGTTGAGGTGTCTTGTTGCATGACGAGGAGGTATGATACTCCTGCTGTCGTTGTGAGCGTTGAGGCTCGAGTGTGGAGGTATGACACTCCCTCCTGAGCACCTTGTGTGAAGGACGCAATGAGAAGGCGTACCCTGTAGTGGCCAGTGCAGGTGGGACACGTGCCCCGTAGTTGGTAGCGTCCTGAGAGACAAGACAGCCTTCCCAGGGAGGGGATGGCTTCTGAGGGTTCTCCTGAGGAAGGGGAATCGCAGGACGGTGAACACTCCTACACAGGGTGGCCGTCACCGCGGCAGTGCAGAATGTTAAGGTCGCTCCTCAGTGGACTGCATGTGGCCAGAGTCTGGTTGCCTAGCGCCGGGCTTCCCGACTCACTGTGTATGGTTTTGGCCATTGAGGGTCTTTGCTTGTAGCTTTGGGCTAGTAGAGCCCTGGTTTGTGGTTTTGGCCGGTGTGGGCCTGATTTCTGAGACTTTGAGGAAATGGTTTGCGAAAGGAATTTAAAAGGAAAATAGAGTATGGTTTTGTTTTTCGCGGTTTTCGTGGGGTGCGTACTGGGTGACTTTGGTCACTCATGCGTTTTCCTTATGATTTTGGTTTGCAGGTGCAGACATGCGATTAGCTTAGCGTAGTGCATATAGTCTGGAGTCTGCTAGCCGCACACACAGGTTCCTGGTAGTTAGATATTTACTGTTTAGCTTTAGCTTTCCCGTAATTTAATTTGTTTAAATTATTAGGGAAAATTTGAGACGTGACAGTCGATCTACATCTTCGCCAGCCACTTCCTACCTAAACCGATTTCACTCTTCCCCACACCTTCAAGAACATGAGAAGATGAACAAGAGATATCTGCAGTTGTGGGTTGGGCTAAGGAAATCCTCTGGCTCCAGCCTCCTTGGTCGAAAATCGTTCACTCTTTAAGGTTGGAATTGATCGAACCACCCCTTAAGACTGATTGATCCCTCCTTCCTGATTGGATCCCTATTCCTCTCTATTTCTATTCATCCTTCTCCCCATCAATGCTCTACCTTCGGTGGTTAGGGAACTAAATGGGAGTGCAAATCTTCTTTCTCTCCCTTCACAGATCTCGCTGTCTATTGGTGAGGTGAGTGGTGGGGATCCTACCTTAGATTATTTGGTGGCTGGAGAATGCACCTTGGGAGGCTCTCTTATGTTAGAGGTGGCCTCATCCTCCAATGGATCCTTCAAGATAACTTATTCTTCTCCCCTTACTTCTTGTGCTGTGATGTTGGCTAGTCGGAGATCTAGGGTGACATCCCCTTTGATGGGCCTAGCCCAATCTGAGAGAGACTCCTCGCCAACTCTTCTCAAGGAGAGTAATCTATCATCCTCTATCTCTTCAAGCTTATGAAGTTCCCTTTATATATCAAGGCGGTCTGTGATTTACCCTTAGTGGTCCTGATCGAATAGTCTTTCGATTGTTCAATCAGTTATACTTAGCCAATCCAAAGGACTAATCTCACCCTGCCTCTCTCTCGCTCTCTCTCTCTCTCTTATTCTAGTTCAGAATCTTCCTCGTTGGTTGATCTTCGATTGGAGATTGCTTGTGTCAGGGACTCAGTCGAGGATAGTGCCTCTGATAGAGCACATCTCAGGTCCTTCTCTCCTTGCTCTTCCCTCCTTAGTGAGGGCTTGACAAACGAGGTGCTTCCTCTATCTGACAGTGGAGTCAGATCCACAAAGCCCAACCTCTCGAGCTGTTGTCGCAGAAAATCCTAGTCACGTCTTCTCAGATCCCAACATTCATTGCCCCGTTAGGCCGTTGTCAGTTGAGACGCCCAATTCTTTGCTAATGGAGCAACGTATGGATTTGCAATCCGACGTATTTAATTTTCCCTACCATTATTCAAATTCAAATTCAAATAAAAATGCATTGCCTTATGGGATTGATTGCACATGTACTAACTAAGTTGTGACGTAGCCACCTATTTCTCCACTAACAATTAATGCTGTCGATTCCTACTTTCGCCCCTTAACTATATTAAAGGGTAATAATACTATGATTACCCCTGTATTCTCATGCCTTAATGATCAGGGATTAACTAATGACATCCCTCCCTCCCTGACATCTCACCCTTTTAATGACGATGGTTGGACTGTAGTGCACCATCGATGCGTCAAATCTCCCTTAATCATCTTTTATATTGTGAATGCTAGATGCTTTAAATGTGGACTTCACAGGCACGTCAACAATTGATGTAGATTTAAAGACTTTTGCTTTAAGTGTAGAATGCCTAGTCATTCGATAGCGGTTTGCCATTTTTACCTTTGCAAGTCTCTCTCTCGCACCTTCGCCAACCACATTTCTTCCTCCCTTCAACCCTTGTCTTCTTCGTCGACCACATTTATGGTTGGCCTTTCTCCACATCAGTCGATAGTTATTACACAATACTATGCCTAAATGGACTTCCTTTCCAACTATGCAACGGTGACCACCAACTATCACAGTATTTCTCAAGAAGAGATAAGTTCAAATTTATCAGTCCTCTGGCCACAGCACAGGGAGTGGCAACTTATTCATATCACTGACTCTAAGTTCTTGATTAAATTTCCTTCCCTCTTGCTTTAGGACGACATCCTCACTACTAACTGAACCACGTCTTCTCGTATCTTTCTTTATTTTACTCAGTGGTCTACAAATATCAAAGCCATTCAAACTTTAGAAGATGAAGGTTTCTGAAAACAGTTGGAAAGAGTCTCTCTGGAGTGTTAACCTATTCTCAAAAATGATCTCTAAATTCACTGATCTCTTGGAAGTGGATATGAGTTATGAACATGCGAATTTTCAAAGATTTGCACGCATCAAGATCAAGCCGCATCTTGACAGAGATATGTCAGGACTCCTCTACTTCTCATTTCTTTGAAAAATCTATCCCATTCATTTTAATTGGGTACTGGACATTTGTTCCCTTTGTCGCCAACGGTGAATTTCATTATGGATACTGTCAGCCCTTGAGGTGCCAAAAAACCGTATGGGAAGATGTTCTGCGGTAGTGGTGGTCATAGGGGTAACAAAAGTAGTCGAGGTAATAACTACAATATTTGGAAACATCGCCCAAATTTGGATGAAATGGTGGTCATGGTTCGCAGTACCTTTCTAAGTAGAAAACTACGAAAAGGACTCCTCTCTCTAGTGATGTTGGTATTCTACCTAAGTTGGCTTCTAGTATACTTGTACCTCTACTACTGATCAATATAAGTGTCATCATCGGTCCACTTCTCTTCCTCCTTCCTCTTCGACAGTAGCTCCTTGAAAAGATCTTAACCCAGTTACTTCTTCTTTGTCCCTGTGTGATAACTCTAGATGCCAGTCAAGGAAAGACACTAATATACTATTCCAAGCTTTCCTTACGCAATGATCAAGAGTCAACAGACACTTTTAACTCTTTAACTAAAGAGCCCGCCTGCACTTCTTCGGTGCCAGAGTTTCAGAGCTGCAAAAAGAAGAAGGCCATAGTCAAGACACCGTTTGTGGCTCTTAATGTTTTAGATTTTGAAGAATCGAGGGCATAGGAGGAAGATACTGAGGCTCCTTTCATTCCTTCTCATTCTAAGGGCTGCCATATCACTGTTCATCAGACTAGCCCCACTCATGCTACACCTAGTACTTCCCTTATCTATACATGTTCGCCTCCTCCATGTTTGAGAATGATGCATGGTGAGACTCCCTCTTCTTCTTGTTTCTCTTTCCAGTCGAACTCCTCAGGAGTAAGCGCGACTAGGCTAAGGGAATCATCCTCCCATGATCTTATTTTAAATGGTATCCTCAGTTGGAACACTTACGATGAATTTATGGTTTTTTGTTCCAAAATCAGAATTATAGTTGATGATACTAGGGATGCTAAATGTTTACTTAATTTGATCAGAGCACAACACAATCTTTCTACTCTTACGTGTTCTGCACTGCTAATTGTCTTTGCTACTATTGGTTTAACGACATTTAAAATTTTATCTTGTGATGATTATTTTAGCTTGAAACATTTGTGGACTAGGAAAAAATTCTAAACACAGAGAGCTTAAGAATTTAATGTGCATGGTTAAGGTAGATTTTCTTATTGCTGTTGAAACCAAGGTTGAGTCCTTTTCCTAGAATACTTTGAGATCCATTGAGGGTGGTAGACTCAATAGGTGGGAGTTCTTATCGGCTCAGGTACTCTCTGGAGGTATTGTAATTGGCTAGGATGAAGTCGACCACAATAACATGGAAGTTTTCCATAGTCAACTTTCACTTTCTATTCACTTCAAGAATGTCTTTGATTCCTTTGAATGCTGGTTCATGGGAGTATATCGTCCATGCTTGGCATCATCTAAAATATTAATTCTTACTAAACTTAGACTAATTCAGACCCTAGTGGAGGACAATTGAGCTATTGGAGGAAACTTCAATATTACTAGATTTTCTCATGAATGCTCCAATGAATCTTATTATACCATCTGATGACAAATTTTAATGATTTCATTGTTAGAGCTAATCTTTTAGACTTATTTCCTAATAATTATGCTTGTACTTGGTCTAACTTCCAAGCAGATGAAATTATGGTTAAGTTAGATAGATTTTTAAGCTCTTCCAACTGAAAGTCTCATTTTCTAACTTCTATTTGCTTAGGAAAAGTCAGAATTGTATCAGACCATATCCCTATTGTTTTACACTTGTCCTCCTAGGTAGAGCCTTTTCCTTTTAGATTTTACAAATCTTGATTCCTCATCGAAGGCTTTGATTCAATTGTTAGAGATTGTTGAACCTCCTTCTCAGTTAATGTTAACCCTAATGCTAAATTCTCATACAAGATCAAAACTATAAAAGTCACTATTAAATCTTGACTAGTCTTTCATCGTGATAATCATTAGTCTACACTCCTGACTATTGAATAGATAATCCAAAGACTGGATAGTTAGGTTGAATCTACCCCATTATATTCATTACAATGGTAACAGAAGCAAGAGTTAAGACTAGAACACCTTAATGTTCTCGAAGGCCAGGAAATTGATTGGAGGCAGTGTTCTCATATACAATGACTTAAAGAAAGAGATTTAAATACCTCCTTTAAACAAAAAAGAATTTACTATTACCTCCCTATCTATTGATGGTATTTGAATAGAGTCACCTCACATATTTACTCAGTAATTTAGGAACATTTCTTTAGACTCTTCAATAAGACCCCCTCTCTTGTATCAAGTTAGACTAGGATAAATTGCTGCCCAATAAAATTGTAAATGCCCAAGATATAGAGGATTCCTTCTCTAAGGAGGAGATTAAAATGAGCATTTTCTCTCTTTCAAGAGATAAATCTCCAAGTTCAAATGAGTTTTCCTCGTATTTTTATTAACACTTTTAAAAATTGATCAAGGAGGATCTGTTCGATCTTTTCAATTCCTTCATCAAGCCATTGACTCTAACGTTTTTAAAACTATTAATTAAACTTTCATCATCCTCCTTCCTAAGAAAGTGAATACAGAGTGTGTCAAAGACTATAGACCTAATAGTCTTCTCAACAGTAGCTATAAAATTATAGTTAGTTGAACTTCCTTGTAGATGACTCTCAAAGTACCTTTTTGAAAAGTCACAATGTAAGTAATTGATATGTCGTAACACAAGAGACCCTGCATCTGCTATATTCCACCCACTTAAATGAGATAATGATTAAATTAGACTTTGAAAAAGCATTTAACAATGTCAATTAGCACTTTCTCCTAAATGTCTTAACTGACTATGAATTTGGTGTAAAATAACTCTCTTGGATTAGAATGTGTATCTATATTATCAAATTTTCAATTATGATCAATGATACCCCTAAGGCTACTTTAGTTTATCTAATGATCTGAGACAAAGGGATCCTCTGTTTCCATTATTATTTATATTAATTACTTACATTTTCAATAGAATACTATGTCATGGTAAAGAACACAACCTGATTAAAGGAATTGATTTCCCTCATAATGGTCTTGATGTCCTTAACATCCAATATGCAAATGATACCCTTTTATTCCTTAAGCCTTTTGTTGATTATTTTAACAATCTCAAGTGCGTCTTATGCTGCTTTTAAGCTTGTTGAGGATTAAAGATCAATTTTCATAAGTCTTCTCTCACTAGTATTCGGATCAACAATAACCTCTTCGAGAGACTTTGTTCAATTCCAAACTATGTACAAGCCTCCCTCCTCATCACCTAACATGGCCTTCTCTTTCATTTCAAGAAGGCCTCCTTCAATGATTGGGCCACTATCCAGGATAAGCTGAACATTGGACTTGACTGTTAGAAAGGTAGGTATCTCTCCTTAAGGGGGTCATCTTACCTTGTTTAACATTGTTCTCTATACTATATCTACTAACTATCTCTCAGTCCTTCACCTTCTAGCTAGAATTGTTAAGGAGATTGATAAAATTTGTAAACGATTTCTTTAAGACTCCTTTTCATCCCTTAGCAAAGGATATTATCTAATTAAGTGACAACTATTGGCACAAGCATCAAGATGGTTTGAGCATTATTAACATAAGTAACTTCAATATTGCTATAAAATGCAAGCTTCTTTGGAAATTTCTCTTAAAGACAATATGAAATGATGTAGGCTGTTAAAGTATAGATACTTAGCCAACAGCAATATTGAAACAATTCTTAACATAATCTCCAGACGTACATCCCCCATATGAAAGGAACTAAAGCCCTGCTTCAACATTGTCAACATCTTTAGCTCTTATGCTATAAATAATAGAAACTCTATTCTTTTCGAGAAAGTAGGTGGAATAGCTATGTTCCCTTAAAATTCGTTTACCTAGAACTCTTATTACTTGCAAAATATAAAAAATGGACTTTGATCAAGATAATTTCATTATATCAAACTAGAAGGGTGGATCTATTTTATTCCAATTCGAGTCCCTTTTCGTCATTACTCATGCAACTAGGTGGCGTCATTAACTCTACCCTTCTTTCTTACGAGGAAAATTCTATTTCTTGGCATCTTACTTGTAGACACCCTATTTTGACAGCCATTTGTAGTGGATTTCTTCAGAAGAGCGCGCTCCAGCAGCAACGAGGCACTCCACCCCCATTATACCCTAAAACCAACATTAACACCTTAAATCAGTCCAAAACACTTAAACAAACCCAAACAAACCCGAAACACCAAGCCCAACACCAGAGACCAACTTGTCAGCCCTGTGCCAGTGGGATACGCGACCCGATTGTGCGGTCTAATCGAGCGTCGTGGATGCACGGGAGGACCAGGTCTGTCCTGCACGAGCTGCTTGACCCGTAGCTGTCATTGTACCGTGTACAAGCCACGGCGCCGCGTCACTCGAGTTGACACCCTTGCCCTCACTGCCCACATGCCACGCCCTGCCACGATCACACCTCTACCACTGCCACGCCCTGTTGCAGCCCCTGCCAACCGCCTGCAACCAACAGCCTTTTGCCGGCGACACCAGCACGCCACCTCGCCTGCACACACCACCCTCTCAAAAACGACCTCCCCTCAGCCACGAGCCCTCTCTCTTGGCTCTCTTGGCAATCTTGCTTCCCTGGGATCGGTTGGCTCCTCTAGAACCCAACTTCGAGCTCCAACCATCCCCAAGCCGTCCATCACCATCCACCACCTCCATCGCCGACCCAACACCCTACCAACTCCAAACCAGCCCCCACATTAACCATACGAATCTTCCACCAACACCCCCTCAGCCCTCCGGACCCGCCTCCGCAGCCGTCGCAGGCTAATCGTCGGAAAAACGCCACTACGAACCGCCATCGGAGGGGATAACCCACCACTTGCAGGTAATCTTCTCTCCTGCTATATAAAGCTTGTTTTCTTCCGCATTTTTCATCCAGCATCTCCATCATGTCCTTAGCGTGATTGCACCTCATTCCACCACACATTTCGGCCATTTCCGTCATCTTCTCCACCTCTAGTGGCGTCAGAACCGATCTCCGACGACGTAGGTGGGTGGGGGCATCCACTAGGTCATCCATGCATCCAAGCATGTAGGAATGTTCCTCGACCTCCCCTCTAGCTTCCCGTGCATCGCATAACATTTTGGCATCATCGCATGTGGGTCTGCACGACGACAAAGTTCGCAGCTCTATTCTGTCTCCAGTGGGCACGTCGTGGTTGCGCGTGCGACATGTGCGGTTCCACCAGGGACAGAATGAGCTGTCGGGCTGAGTTCTGGCACCACCCACTTCGTTCATTCCACCACCCCATATCCACGCACCCTAGGTCCTAACCCATGGCATGCATCTACTCATGGTAGAACACTCTAGATGTCCATGCATTTAGCTAGCCATTTGCATCACCACGTACCATCGGGGAGTGGGGCGAAGATCGCTAGCCTGCTGCCCTATTCTGTAACTGGCATGCGCGCCCCGGTTGTGCGACAGACTTGCATGGGTCAACCAGGGACAGAAGAGACAGCTGGCCTGAGTCCTTCCCTACTTGCTCCACCCATTTTTACACCTCACGCTCATGCATCCAGGCATAAACCCTAGCATGCCTACTTACATCTCATGCATTTCAAACCTACATTAATCATGCTTATGACTTATGCCATCATACATGATGCACCACATTGCTCTCTCTCTCTAGCATTTTATACCTCATGCACCATAACATCCACATCATGCGTTATGACACATTTGCATTTAGGACGATGACGATTACTATGTCGGATCCTTTTAACCAATGGTCCAGAATTTACATAGCGTAGCGTAGCTGAGCTCATTTACATATCATTTCCGCCTCCTTGCACTTCATTCACATCAGCATGGCATATAACATACGTATATCTTAGTTCTAGCAAGCATACATGATCATTTACATTCGACGACACACAAGCGAGTGAAAGCCTAGAAAGACCGATTTCTTGAGTACATGGGGGTGTCTAACACCTTCCCCATGCGTAACAGGAGTCCTTACCCTTTCTTTGGTCCGCAATGACCAATATGTTGCATCCATTAGGCACAGAGCATGCACACACATTCATGCATACATTTGCATTCATTTTGTATTGTTTTTCTCGTATTTTATCGCATTCGATTTTCCTTGTCTTTCCGACTTTTAAAAGATTAGGTGACAACTCCGTTTTGTCCTTATCATTTTCTTTTCTTGTGTTTTCTTTGGTGTCTTCGAGTCGAGTGTCCTTCCTCGGATTCACCATCTTCGTCGTGACCTTTTCGATCCTTCGCACGCTCCCTCACCACGAAAGGTCGGTTTCGATATGATCCCATTATCCAATCTAAACCTTTCTCTGTTAAAAATTGTTATGAATCTTTAAATGATGGAGGTCTTCGTTTAGTATTCAAAACTAAGATCCGAAAAAGTACAGCACTGCTTAAAGTGAAGATTTTTATTTAATTTGCCCTTAAGGACAAATTATCCCGTACCAACCTAACTAAAAGGAATTGGTCTGACCCCTTATATTGCGAATGCTATGAATGACTTTTATTTAGAAACCGTAACTCATATCTTTTTCCATTGCTTCTTTACTAAAACTTTATGGAATTTTTTCCTACATGATACCAATACTGTGTTATCAAACTTCAACTTAGCTCAAACTTTTACATTGAAAAACTATCTCAACATTAATATTAGAACCAAGTGCTGAAACACCCTCGTTTAGACTATTTTTTGATCCCTTTGTTTACATCGTAATAATATTATATTTCATAATAAATATAGAGATATTAACTTAATATTTCGTGATCTCGTGTCTATAACTACCTTTTGGTTAGATAATGAAAAATCCAGATAGGACGTAGTAGCCTCCTCATTAGCTTTTGAAATTCAACACATGCAATAAAGTGGAGGTATAAAGCACATTGCCCAAGGTCAACCATCCATCATTAATCCAGATCTACATAGGGAG
This sequence comes from Posidonia australis, assembly GCA_024699735.1. Taxonomy (NCBI): domain Eukaryota; kingdom Viridiplantae; phylum Streptophyta; class Magnoliopsida; order Alismatales; family Posidoniaceae; genus Posidonia; species Posidonia australis. The sequence goes on along the minus strand of JAMKQA010249058.1, from coordinate 8,081 downwards.
GTGGACAATCGAACTTCTGAGCTGAATGCAAGCACTAGCTAGGATAGATGGGATGGCAATTCCAATACTACCTAAACCTTCTTGCTTTTTGCTTCATGCTTCCTTTTTTACTAAGGATTCTGTTATACTTTGATTTTCCTTAATAGCTTGTACAATTTTTTGGTTTGTACTTTACTAACTATCTATTTTATTTTGGTATCCCTTTGTGGATGAGAACTTCATATGATGGCTGGTGTGGTTAGACTTGGAAAACAGGCCGAGCCAGTCCGACCCAAGAAATGCTCAGCCCACCCGAGCCTATTCCTGCAGACCATGGGCCCGACATGGCCCATGGCCCGTATGTGGACCAGGCCTACGGACCGACGGGCTGGGCCAGGCCATTGGACCTAAAATGAATTTAAATTTTTTTTTATTAATAAAAAAATATTTGAAATACAACAATTTTTTTACATAAAAAATACAAAAGATATTTACATCATTTGTTTTACATTTTTTTAAAATTTTTACATCAATAATTATTCATTTGGAGAGTTTGTTCTGCCTATTGAAGTTGTAGACTTGTAATTGAGAAGAGAAGATTGAATTGTGAAGAAAAATGAATGGAGTAGGGAATATTTATAGGGTAAATGGAGTGATAGTTGTTAAGATTTAAGCAACGGCTACATTATTTAACCGTTGCCCGTTGCCAACGGCTTTATAGCCGTTGCAGAATGGTACGCCAGCCTTGTGCGCCAGGCATGTGGGCTCCATAGTTTTTTTTAAAATTTTTACTGAAGGGCCGACCCGACCCAGATTGATTTCACTGGCCAAATTCAGCCTAGTAAACGGGCCTTCGCGGGCCTGGATCTTGGGCTTGGCACAGCCCACGACCCATGACGGGCCTGGCCCGTCCTACGGAATTTTTTTTTGGGCCCAGGCCCACTGGGTCGAGCGACCTAGGGCCGACCCAACCCGATTTCCACCTCTAGGTGTGGTACTCATAACCAAGCTTTTTAATTATATAATATTTACCATTTAAAAAATAGTGTTTAGGCAAAATCTTATTTTAAGCAAAACCTTATTTTACTAAAAATATCATTTTAGTACCTCAAATTTTACAAAATAATCAAAATCATTAACCCTTTTAAATTTTACACTAGATTAACTGTAATGCCATTATGAAAAGAGAAATGCACCATTTTACATTGAAGAAAGGAAAGACATTGTTATCTTAAATTTTCACTTATGAAGTCATGTGTGACTAGCAGTGTACAAACGGAAGATTATGTTTGTTTAATGTTATATGATTTTACAAAATCATATTTTTTAAATCTCAGACATCAAAATAATATTTAGCTCAAATCTTGTGACACTATTAAGTATTTTTTTTAAGAATTTAGTTTGACATCATGACAAAAAGATAGCACTCAAATACTATGAACTGAAGGGAGTCATGGCATGCACCCAGATGCGTTGAATCGAATACGAAGTGTCCTTTCTAGTGAACATAGGCAAACATTTTCACATACTGTAAGAATATAACCTGTAAAAGGTCAAAACCAACTGTAGATCTCAAAACCATAATAGTCCTCACTTAGTAAATGGTTACAGGAAAAATATCTACGATCAGCATCATGATTCCTAGACTACCAACCAAAATCATAATCAAGCTCCGATAAATTAACTGAATCACATTCTAACCAAGCCGTAGCATTTGTTTATGTAGAGATAACATAACACCAAACCTGTTTCTTACTTGACTTTTAATGCCGATGAAATAATAAATCTCTAAATCGTTAACAAAACAAAAACAAAAACATAACACCAAACCCAAATTTGATATCTTCCACACTTTCATATGCTACTGGACACAAAAATACACAAAAGCATGGTTCCTTGGATGAAGAGACTGATATCACCCAATTGTTAGTGTAGTATCGACGAAAATCATGGAAGGCAAAATACAAGACAACATAGCTTACAGATGATCTTGTTGGAAAGCATTTTACTATTTACTATTTTTTTCAAACGGGTTGAAAGCGGTTTACTACCTACATTACTAGATAAAAAGTGACATGGCTACGTAGGTGGGGGTCAATTTCCAATATATGACAAATTGTACCATATTACCTGTCAAGAACTTCATACTTCCCCAAATACTGAAATACCATGTCAAGTACCAGTCTTCAGATGCTTGTCGAGTGATTTCAAACTGTACTATAGCAACAAAACTACAATTTTGCTGGTTTCATTCATTAGTTTGCCTCAACCAATGATTGCCATTTCCTACTCATAGTTTCCTAAACCAATGACACAGATGGTTTTTATTTTTCACAAGTAGGGGGCCTAACTTAAAACCACACTTTGTGAACATGAATCATTTTCGGTTGAATGCACGGAAGTGTGAATACTAGGACAAAGCAATTTTCATCCATGAAGAAATGAAAAAAAAACCACACTAGGATTATAGGGCAAGGGATGGATCTTAGTTACCACCACTAACCACCAAAACATGGAAGGTTTGATCATTAATTATTTGAGACCCCATCAGTAGCCTACCTGACTACTAATGAATCTGAGCACTTGATTTTCTAATATTGCTATTTCTGTATCCTTAAGCCTTAAAACCTTTTCAGTTTGAACTATCATCAAGCAGTATGGAATATATTAATGAGATCATTATATCAGCTGAGACACCATCTCCTACCTGACTATTGCTAGGCATGAGAACTTTACACAAAAAATAAGCACACACATTGAATGATACAAAGAAATGGCGGAGTGCATATTGATGAAGCTGAGACTCCAAGTACTTGATTATCTAATATTTCTGTATCCTTACTCTTAAAACATTTTCAGTGCATATAGACATCTAATAGCAATGATAACTTCCTATTCTGATAAACATAAAAATGAAAATGAGCTGAAGACTGTAAAAACAAAAGGCTTTAAATGAGATACCATTCAGACTTACCTGCAATCCTTACATCGAAATTCTGCTTATTAGAATGTGGCGAGGGATTTTGACAATAAAACTGAGCCAGGGATGGACAGTTTTTTGCTTTTGTGGAGTAACCGTGCAGGTTGACATCCAACTTACTTTTTATGTTCTTACATCGTAAAGATCACTGCAATCCTTACATTGAAGCTACTTGCCTGCTTCTTCCCTCTTCATATGTGCTTTCTGAAATTGATTCTCCAAGAGTTGCCTTCATGTTCAAAGTGATTATAATTTTTTGGAATCATCAAATTTAAAAAGGACTGCCAAATTCAACACCATATTAAAGGAATAACTTTTTCCAGGAGAAGTATTTAAGTAACCAGAATATCGCAAGAGTTGATGGTAGAGAAATTCCTATGAAGAGCTATCATTTTTTGACTCCATTAAAGCAGTCGGGTAACCAACTTCACAATGTCTCATGTGTATTGAAATTTGGACATCCAATTCAAAATCAATTGGCAATGAATGAATACATCTTATATAATAACACAAGTTTGATCCTAAGATTAATTGATGTATGACTATTCTAGCAAGGTAAATATTAGAAAAATAGATAATGAAAACTGCGGTGGGAACAAGAATACCAATAGGGTATTAGCTTTTAACAATCTCACAAATTTGAATGTGTATTGATTGCTAACTTATAATAAGTCCACCTAATCTCAATACTTTGAACTGATAACACAAGTTTACAAATTCTTGCATTTTGTTGCCTACATTGACCACTGGCCGCAGTTCGTCTACCATTCATATTATGCAGATTACTGTGTTTTCACGCCATATGATCAATTTAATAATCCCATAGACCACCAATCCACCACTATATAAATCGCAATCTTGGTAAATGAAGCTTGTAGACATGGCATGGCAAATCACTAGGACTCGTACTCGCAAACCTTTCAAAGACAACAGTGCTACAGGCACGAATCAGAAAAAAAAAAAAGTGTTAACAAACGAGAGGCATTATCCTAAGTTCCTTACGATGACCCAAAAATGGTTAGACCCAAACTCCAATTTTTCCTATAAGCAAACTTCAAAAATCACTAACAAGAAAGGGAAGCTGAAATGCAATTTCTTCCAATATAAGTTTTTAACAAGCTTAATCTGGGTAGTTGACCTTGCAAATGCTCTCGCTTCCCGCAGAAAACAGTGGATACTCACTCTCCTAAAACACGGAAAAACAGGAAGTCTATATTATCACTCTAAAGCACAAACGAGAGGAAAAAAATTGGAGTTTCGTAGGACCTAGAGCTGGAAGTTGATGAAGAGTTGCTTCGTAATCATTCAACAAGAGAGCACTCCGATCTAGCTACGCTTGAGCTTCCTCGCGGTGGATGGGGATGGGGATGGGGATGGGGATGGGGATGGGAGAGGAGTGGGAGGAGGATTGGATACTCTTTTCCACCTGCTTCCGATTGAGACTGAACAAAAAAGGGGATTGAGGAGAATCCAGTTTCCCCCACGACTCCACATTTCCACCACTTGCCAAGGCTAACCATGTTGGGTTATGTTTTTCTTTTAATGAAAACGGTAAATATTATATATTAATATACAAATTACTTGAGTATGACTATCACCACGAAGTATACAAGATATTGTTCATTTCATCTGTGTACGAGAGAAAACAAAAAAATTAAGCGATGTTATACAACTAAGGTGGGACCAAAAACAGAACAAGTTTTAAGATACATGAATGAGTACAAAAAATTACAAATAATAAAGCAACAATTAGTCTATACAGTTGGATCAATAAAGTCGGAAATAATTGTAGAAGTGGATGGTTGAGATCTAATGACTGGAGCCACTGGAAGGACGTTCGAAGTAGGTAAACTTGGTCACAGTCTTGCTTAACTTGACTAAGAAGTTGAGATAAGATGTTCTACCTAGCTACTAAGTTTCCTATCTAAGAAGAAACCAAAAGCAAAATATGTTGAAATATTAAGTTAATATTTCTACTACAATTTCAAAATATAACAGCATTTCTATTGAGCCAAGAAGTTCAAAAAATGGTCAAAACTAAAGAGATCCAATCTTGATAAGAAAAGCTGAACATATGTTTTTCAAATTAGGTCTGACCCTTAAGTAGATATATCCATAATAGTTTTTGTAGAAAACATTTTTTGTTTCTTACCAAAGTGTAAAGGTCGAAAAAGTCATATTTAAAAGGACAGTTAGAGCCTCAATGATCATATCAGAATAATATCTTTCTACCATTATGCACTGTGTATCTTAGGTAGCGTTTAGAAACCTTTTTTTACATCAGCTTATTGCGTTAAGTACTTATTGTTTAATAAGCGTTTCCAAACGAGCTAGTTTATTGAGTTTTTTCAAAAAAAAAACTACCTGTAACTTTTTAATTCATTTTAAGCTATTGAGGTTGCTTTTAGAAAAATTAATAGGTGTTAGCTTTTTGAAAAACTATGAATATTAGCTATAACTTTTTCAATGATATCCTCATAAGTTGATTTTAATTACAACATGAACTAAGACATAACGATGGTGGTGGTGGTGGTGGTGGCCGACAACGGTGGTGGTTGTGGTAGTCGACGAAGGTGGTGGTAGTGGTAGCCGATGGCGGCGGTAGTGATGCCTAACGGTGGCAATAGTGGTAGTGGCTGACTATCCCATGGCAGTAGTGGTGGTGGTCGATGACAGTGGCGATTGTTGTGGCTGGTGACAGCAGTAATAGTGGTGGTTGACGACAACGATGATGGTGGTGGCCAATGACGATGATGGTGGTAGTGACCGACGACGATAGCGATGGTGGTGGTTGACGACGGTGATGGTGGTGGTGGTCTACAATGGCGGTAGTGGTGGTAGTGGTTGACGACGGCGGCGGTGATGGCGGCCTAATTATAGTGGTGGTGGCTGACGACGACGGTAATGATGCTGGCTAACGACGGTAGCAGTGGTGGTGGTGATCGACGACTGACGGCAGTGGCAAGTGGTGGTCAATGACGACGACGACGATGATGGCTGTAATAATGGCCAACGACGGTGATAGATACGACAGGCAACGAAGGCGGTGGTAGTCAATGGCTACGGATGGCGACGATGTAATGACGAGTAGACGGCATTTTGATTCCCATGCTTACAAATATTATGTCATTTCATAAGCAGAATACTTAAGGGACTACAAGAGTTTGAAGTCCACAGAAACCTCCCATGTAGTCTATCTAGTTCTTTTTCCACTCTAGTAGGTAGATGTAGCATAGAAAGTATGTAGGCAATACAGAAAGAACTAAATTGAATAGAGTAATTCCATCAATAGATAATTATTTTGATTTCTAAAATTTAAGCTTACTCGTAATTTTGTCATTGATTACAATCCAATCATTATAAGTTGTCTTTCTATGGTAAAGACGGAACCTTAATTATGACAATGGAAGGGAGAATTGGGTACAACTCAACATATTACTATATCTGTTGATTATAGTCAGAAATATCAATCCCAATAAGAGAGGATTTATGAAAGTTAATCTTAACCCCTGCACAAGTTTAAAAATAACATAAGATTCTTTTAAGATTAACTATATAACTGTCTGAGAGCTCCAAAAAGATGAGAGCATCGATATCATACTGAATATTTATAACCTCAGAACCATTATGAGGATATTTAATGCCTTCAATAAGATTATTTTGTAGGCTTAAGTGTAGCATTTTATTAAGAACATGAGTAACATTGATAAACAATAGAAGAGATAGAGGATCTCTATCTTAATCTATTTGAAGCATCAAAGAAGTTTGTAGAGAATCCAAAGACAGAAAATTTAACTAAATAAATACACATTTTAACCCAAGCTATTCATTTATCACCAAAGTCAAAATCTTTAAGGGAGTTTATGAGAAATTCCTAATTAACATTATTAACGGCTTTTTCAAAGTTTACCTTAAGTTTTAAACCTAGATTGTTAGAAATGTCAAGCTAGTGTAATGTTTCTTGAACCACAAGAAAATAGTTACTATGTTGGGTTATGTTTTCAAGAAGCTTTTCTAATCAACAAACAAATAAAAAACTAAATCTTCTGGCTATTATAGAGATTATTATTAGTGTGTGTCTTTTTGTTTTTTAAAATTGTAGATCGATAGGTTGGAGCATATTAATAGGGCCCAAAATTGAATTCTTACATGAAGCATAATAAATATACACGATTTGTGGAGTCTGAGAAGTATGATATCATTCAATGATTGAGATTGATTAGTGTATATAAAACATTTTCTATACTAATATCTTAGGATCGAAGTCATGCAACCACATCCTATGAAGGTTTGGTCAAGAGAGCTACTTAGAGTTGATATTTTATACCTATGTCTAGAACACTATGCTATTTTCTTAACCATCATGCTTGTGATAGACATAAATTGCCCTTTAAAGTGTTTTTATTAAGAATTTAGCAATATATGGAAAACACAAGTTATCTAGTGTGGTGCGATTAGATGGACCACACTAGATTTGGGTTGTTGAGTCCAATATTTGATGCGGTCCATGATTAGACCTTACATAAAAAAGGAAAGAGGGATAAAGATGATAATATGATATAGTTAATACAAATTTAATAGTTAAATGGTCATCTACTTGTGTTTGAGATAGAAGAGTAAAACTTAAAGAGTAAATTATGCTTGGGTTTCAGTTTAAATTTGATTACGTATTGACATAGTTTTTTATTATCTATTATCATTTAGTTTCGATTCGAAGTATTAAGTATGCCCATAGTTGAAGCTTTATTTGAAGTTTTCGTAATGAGCAATGAGTCAATTTGTTTCCCAACTCTAGGTCTGCGTTTGGTACGCTGGAATGCAAATAGAGAGGAATGGAATTTGGAATGGAACGGAATATTTTTATTTCATTCTAGTATTTGGTACATAAGGAATTGTATAGTGGAATTGATAGATAATTCCTTTCCACTGTTTGGTATATAAGAACAGGAATGGAATGGAATATAATATTTGAAAGATTAATATTTACATATTAATCTGAAAAATAATAAAATAACTTTTTTTTCCATATAAGTAAAATAAATTCATGTTTATAGTTTATAATTGAAACAATAATTCCACAATAAATTCATATTTTCATGATAAAAATGATAAATTCAAGTAG
>JAMKQA010249057.1:0-13364 GCA_024699735.1 Posidonia australis | reverse complement strand
TTGCAAATGATGGCAGGCAGAAGGCTGCAGAATGGATCTGCAAAAAATGGTTAAGTGGTATTAGAACCAAAACAAACAGCAAAGACGCAATGTTGATTTCCAAGTAGGAATATTTTACCTCTTTGTTGTAAAATTTCAGTGGTCGATTCAGTTTGCTCTCATCTATAGGATTCACAGGATGCTTGAAATCGACAGGTGGACCATCAGTGGAACAAAGCATGAAACCTATGACCCCACTGAATGATAAAAGAGAAGGAACCAATTAATGTTTTTTTCGTTGTCCAGAAAAACATTGGCTGGCTAATTTTGGAAACATAAGACAGTAGTTAAATGACGGGTGATTTGCCTTGGGTAAGTTGGCACTGTTGTCCATGCATAGTTGACAGAGCCCTTGAATATTTGACGACAAGAACTAACAATATCTTCAATTATGTGCATATGTAGCCATATGCTCTCCGCTTGAGTACAAACAACTCCCCCAGGTCTAAGGGCCCTAGCAACTGACTGAAAGAATGGCTTTTCAAACAGCTCTTGAGCAGGACCTGGTGAATCCCACATATTAGTATGAGAAGTTCAAAGAAGAGGTAAATTGGAAATAGGGTTATTTCTAGAAGTAATACCAATAGGATCGGAGGAGTCTACTATAACAGCATCATATGTGCCCTCAGAAGCATTCTTCAAAAAGGCAACACCTGCAATTTGAGTCAATTATGAATCAAGAGATGACTACAATATCAGTTGTTTATACAAATTTCAATTAGCAAGATAGTAAGCATCAAATATCATTACTTGGTTTTAAACTCCAAAAGAATCAAAATTCTATTTACTTGTGTTTTTGGTACACGAAAGTATATGAAAGGGAGACTCATCCTTAGAACGAAAACCTTTTATTCTTAGTGACACTACAAATGCACATAACAAATAGTACCACAAAAAATGAAGCCAAATGAAAATTTCTACATTATTTGAGTACTAATTTTTATCTGCTGACTTCAATCCATGGAATTGTAAGCCTATCAAGATAAAGGCTATGTCTTGGAGATTACTCAACTAGAAAATTAAGTATAAATTTTCCTAGATGTAGATCAGGAATAAGGCCCTAACCACAAAATATCCAAACCTTGAGTGTCCCCAGCTTTTGTGCAGGCTAACTGGCATACGAAATCCACCCTTAATTTATTTATCTATCTGCTTTGCTTCACGAAAGATTACCTGTTAGAATAAATGAATCCTTATATGGATCTTTATGTTATTCATTTATTAAGTTTCTTATAAATTCAGTATTTGTTCTTCTATATATAAGAGATTATAATCCTTTATGATTAAATAATATTTGATTCTCGTTCCATCTTAACATGTTATCAGAGTAAAGGTTTTGAAGAAAAGAAAATCCTAACCATAAACTACTTCAAAAAGTCCATACTACTGCCTTCTCTTCCTACATTTGCCCGTGCTTGTTGCTGCTCCTATTCCTACGTCTAACAATGTTGCCACCACTCCAAAAAGGATCAAAAGAAGAAGAAGAGCACAAAAAAGGCGAAATTCGATGAAAGGAAGTGTGGGAAGCAACGGTCGTCGTTGTCTTCCTCCTATTTCTCCATGATCATGTTGGCGTGTTCCTCGCATTCTACGTCTTCGAGCTCTAGATGCTAACCTTGCCCTCTCGATGACCTTGTCGACAGCAACGTTGCAATCATCGATCTTCCCAAAAAGGGAGAACGTCTCGATGACCTTGTCGTGGTCTCCATATACTGACCTCGTCCTCCATCATGCCCTCTCACGTCTTACACAATTGTCACTCCAGCCAACGCCCGAGCTTCCACTCTTCTGTGTCCTACTCCTCATCGCCGCCTCAATCATCTTCGAATCTGAACTTGATTTCATTCGACAACAATTCTAAGGACCTAGATGAGAAGATCGCATTGCCTTCCGCAGAGGAGGCAGAGATGGTGGAATCGAGAAATGAAAAAGGAGATTAGGGTTTTAATGGAAATTATGTAGAAAAGTCCTAAATTCTTCTAAAATTGTAAAATTTCCCAAAAAAAGCCCTGAAGTTTCTAATTTACTTGAAAATCCAAAACTTTCTTGATTTACTACTACCTCTTGTCTTATTAACTACTACTTGCCTACTTCTGTTTGGTCATGGACGCATGTTGTCCATGTTTCTCTTGCGTCTTCCGATCATGATGGTGTGTTTGAGAGGTTGATTGTGCCGATTTGTTGCCATTTGTCTACAAATATGGTTTCTTTGTGTCGTATTTTGCTGCAACTCTCCTATTGGTGCATGAACGAGTCTAAGGCTGTGTTTGTGCCCGTTTCTTTGCAATTATACCTTGGACATATGTTATTCTCCATATTTTGTACTAATTTCATGAAAATCAGTCTTTTACATACCTGATTTCATGAAAATCAGTCTAATTGCTATTGTTGTGTGCTTGCCTATCTATTATTGTTGCTACTACTTTCATTCCTTTTAAATTATGTAATTTTTTGTCAATAACACAAAAAATCATTATATAACAAACTATTCATGTTAAGATGCTCCAACTTGAGGGAGAGTTTTATCTAGTTATTAAGTTTCTTATAGATTATGTGTTTTCCTCTATATAGAAGATTGTAATCCTTTGTTATTGAATAATACTTATTCTCTTTACATCTTAACATGACCAATGTATTCCCACCCCAGAGTAACATGGTTATAATTACATACCACCACAGAGAAATTGGTTCATGATTGGTGTCTACACATAAACAAGCAGCAAAGTAGTACATGACAACTGAGAATAACTCGCATACGACAATAACTATCTACTTGTGGGAAGCTTATCTTACCATCACCAATATGAAGAGTAACACGTTGGTCCTCAAAGCCCACAGCCAGATCTGGAAAGAATTGCTTTGCAACCTGGAAGGAGAATGCACAATTTTCACCATTATACTAGAAATCCAAATAAAAAGTTGTATAAGAAAATACATTAGCAGTTTACATGATCATCAATCAATGTGAAACAAGCACCATACCATGTCAAACAAAAATTATGACCAACAATTGGGTTCGAATTACAAAATAGCAAATAACAAAACATCGATTGAGGGTTTTAAATTGGCAAAGTTATGAAGTATGGCATGAGACCCTTCAGGTAGAAACCATGGATCATGTTTTACTTGCAAATTATATTGACTATTGCAAATTATATTGACTATTTAAACATTTTCAGGAACATAGAATGATAGTAACAATATTATGAATTTCATTTGACAATGCATACTCATTTAACTTACTCAACCAGGCAATCCGTCAAAACAGGTTTGGACATGGAGCCTGATAACCTCACAACATTGATTAAAGGGACTAACACCTTCATTTTATTGATCAAGCCCCCCTTTTTGGGTCAGATGACCCATCTCAAGTAAAACGTTGTCCCTTGGACAACCAATGTCAATAATAAACTTATAAAATTACTTTAACGAGATATATATGTTATTTGGCCAAGTAAAATAACATCTACAAGGAAATTTTACTACAATCAACATGGAAATGAAAAAAAGGCAATCCTGGAGCTTATCAAGATGTTTAAGTCTCAAAGATATCTTAGCAGACAAAGGACAAACTGCAGTTATATTTCAGTAACTAACGCATGACAATCAAGATGCCCACACAATATAATCCAGCTGTCACAATATTTCAGTTCAGTAATGTAAGTAATGTATGGTAAACACAACGCCCATGCAATATAATTAGATCATAGGTAGGAGAGAAAATGATGGCAGGAAAAGTTTAAGAAATTGTCTACTCACATCCACAACCATTCCATCAATTTCACAAATATCAATGTGCTGCACAGAAGAATAGCGTGAAACTTCCCTCAAAACACCACCATCTCCACCTCCGATAACCAAAACCTAGACAAAGACAACAGAACAAACATAAAAAGATAGAAATCGAGACAAGCATGTGTACACATATAAATTATAACATAAAGAAGTGCAGAAAAAAATACAGTCTTATTCATAAAAAGAGACTCGAGGTTGCAACACAAAATGCCATAGCACGAGGCTTAAGTTAACTTGAGTACGGAATGATGGCACTTAGCCATTCATCATGATTGTACATACTGAGTAAAAAAAAGCACAGATACAATAGCCATAATAGCCTCTTCTGTTTCATCGGAAGAACGAGATCTATTTAGTGTTGCACACTGTCAGCTAGTTCACGTGGAATGGTGAATTAGATCACATCCAATCTCAATTCCTTGACGAAATTGGGACCAACCCATTAATCCAAACAAAAAACCCAAACTCAATCCAAAAGAAAGAGTAGGATTTATTGATCTAATTCTGTTTATCAGCTTGGACTGGACTTACTATACATCCCCTGACCCCAGCATCCCCTATGATCATGTCTAATTTTGTAAGAAGCTTTCCTTCACTTGCTGACACCCGTGGCAACCATATGCCTACAGCAGAACAACAAGGCAAACAGCCTTATGAGGGGCTGCATTGGTTGCCTGGAGCCAACAGAAGGTAGCTGAAACAAAATAAAAACAAATGCATACAGCTGATATTAGCAAGAGTTGTGCAGGCAGCAAAAATGAACATGGTACAGAGTCAATATCATGATAAAGAAGTAAAACCTCCTTATGACATTGACATCAAACTTCCCAACTCCCAGGGTGCAATAAGTTCTGAGAGTACCTGAGCTTAAGCGTATGGATAAATCGGAATCAAACTAGAAGAAGTATTGCTGCAAAGGCAATCCACTGCTATCATAGGTTAATATCAAGGTACATAGAAAGTAGAATAATATTTTGACTTCAAAGGTCAAGATGGAGATGTTACTAATAAATTTGGATTAATGGCATAAAAACAATATAAATATACACATGAAAATTGTATAAAAATAAAAACGAACTAGAAAAATAGAATACCTTTTGGGCATTTGAAATAGAGCTAAGTGGAAGGTGAGTAATCATTTCCTGGTAAGCACATTCATCCCTCTCAGTAACTTGGATAACTCCATCCAAAACAAGAACCTTGCCGTATGTAGATGACTGGAAAAAGATCAGAAAAATATGTACGAATGGGCTTCAGCTAATTCTTGAGGATATTTGAAAAAGCAAGAGATGGAGTCTGGGGGGTGATGGACATTATCTTCAAAGGTTAGAGTAGCTCTTTTGTCAGAGGGGAAGGAGAGAGTACCTCAAATACCATGACATTTTGGTAGTCAGATTTCCCATGGAACAAAATCTTTTCAACTTTTAGGGAATGTGCTTCTCCTGAAGTTTATGTATGAAACAAAGTGCAGCATCAGAACAATAACCGAGTTATTCAGAACTGCAATGTTATGAAAGGCTGACAAGTTAGAATTACAAAAAACAAGCTTGTTGCAGTGCAGCTATTTTAGTAGAGAGATTACCAACTAGCTACAGTGATTTCTCATATTTGAATAGATGTTTGACACAAAGGTGAAGATAAAAGCATTCATCTTTAAAAAGTTTATCACAATAATATCTCAGGCCTCAGGCCCCAAAATCCATACACTCCTTCGATCGCACACTTGGCTCTTCAAAAAAAACATAATCTAAAAATAAATATCTATAAATGTGAAATTTAAGGGTATAGAAATCCACCATAGCCTTAAATTTTTATGCAATTATTAAAAAGTGAAAATCATAGAGAAAGAAATATCTATTAAATAAAGTGAAAGTCAAAAAACCAGTCCACCAGTCTTCAATTCCATTGCATTTAAAAGACGTCGACTACATGATTACACCACTTACGCGACAGTGAAATCAAAAGGCTTGGACAAGAAAAAAAAAACCTCAAACTATCTTCTTGTAGTCCAGAAACCAAAACCTGATAACAATCTGAAAAGGTGTCAAAAGGGATCAACTTGGACCAGTAAAACCCATACTGAAGATAGCAACAACATAAAAAGGGATTAATTTGGACAAGTAAAGCCCATACTTAAGATAACAGCAACACAAAAAACAAAGAAAAACACAAAATCAACAAAAAAAACATGTTCCGGCGGAGAAAAATCAACAAAATACAACAGAAGGATGACAATGGGCTATTTCTAACATGACAGAAATCGAAACCAACATACCACTTCCGAAAAGTGGACAAAAAGAAATAAACACACACACAACAGGGGAAGAACACATCAATGGTAGGGGGACAAACGCACACACACACACACACACACAACAGGGGAAGAACACATCAACGGTAGGGGGACAAACAAACACACACACACACACACACACACCAGAGGGCAAGAACACATCAATGGTTGGGGGACAAAAACACACAGTCACACACACTACAGGGGAAGAACACATCAATGGTAGGAGGACAAAAACCCTCCTCTTTTTCATCTCCTTATCGAGAGCAAAAGGAAGAGACGCGAAAAACCAACCAGGCCACATGGGGCTCATCTCGGAGAACCACCCGGGGATGACGGCGGACATGCCCGGCAAGCCCTTCGCCTCCTCCGCCGTCACACCGTTCTCACTTCCTCCTCCTTCCCCGTTCCCTCTCTGCCTCTTTGCCACCGCTTCCTCGCAGCGAACATCTCCACCAGCAATGGCGGCGGCGGCGGCGGCGGCTCCTTCTTCCATCGTCAATTCCTCGCTATCTATCTCCTTCCGCTCTTCCACTCTTTTTCAAAAGAAAACGGGGATGGGGGCCGGGACATACATATGCGTGTGATGTTTCCACGAGGCCTTACCACTGCGGCTATGGCTTGTCTTGACCCCCCTGCCCCTATTTACTTTGGAGTGTGTGGTCTCCGACTCTTTTTTGCTTTGTAGTGTATAGTGTTTTTCTCTCTCCCCACTGAATACTACTTGCCCTTTTGTTTGTGTGTGCGTGGGTGTTTCTTCTGATATTTTTAGTTTTATAAGATTCTCCCCATTATAAATATATCATTTAGTTTTATTCTAATTTTGGGGACAAGAACTAGGGTTTGTCATGGGAGGAAGTCTAATCTCATTCGCAGAGGTTTTTTATAATAACATTGTATGTATAAGGCACTAAGTTACTATGAGAGATTTGCAATGTAGGCAGATCGTCGTTGCTCTTACTCCTCCACGTGGTTAATAAATACATTCGTTTTCTCACTGGTTACCACTTACCATATTGTGCTCATGATTGGAGGTCTGCATTTAGGATTAATCAGGAGGTATGGGGTCTATTTGCAGTCAACAAGATTGAAGCACGCAGAACTCATAAATTGATCCATTCACAACTCAATAGTTTAGTTATTTACTGTTGACATTAAGAAATTTTGAATCTATGAAGAATTAAAATTAACTAAAATTACACATCTCCATGAAAACCTATAAAGAAGGATGCCGACACATATAAGTGTAGACATCCTGTTTTTGGAATATGTGTCTACAAGAATCTGATACAGGAGGAAGTCCTCACACAACTTAGCCCTTGCACCACCAATCACCTAAGTCAATCTTTGGTTTAAATAATCAAACTTTGGTCAAAAAGTTGTAGAAGCAAACCTCATATTGAAGTACGTGCATATTATAAGTGATGAATACATAATTAATATATATTTTATTCCTCATATTTATTGATTAATGTATAAAAATAAGACAAAATGAAATTATACATGAGTGCATAACTAATAAACTGTGTATGAAGGATAATCACCAATAGATTACTATCCTACAGTTGTAATGTGTGTAGAAAAAAGACAAAAAACTAGAGAAAATTTACTTTAACCATTCATAAATAATCAAAAGGTTAACAATTCATGCACAGCCACGTTGGGTGTGTATTCATGCACAACTTCATTGGATTGATATAAATAGTGTTATTTGAGATATTTTGCGTAAATTTGTAAGAATTTAGGGACTTCAAAAAAATATAGAAAAAAAGAGAAGAAAAGAATTAAATTTGTAAAGAATTCAAACCTGAATTTAAATTCATACTATATTTGAACCAGGAAAAAAGAATTTTAGACAAAGAATGTAGAGCCACATTAAATATTTAAATTCAAATTTTCACGTACTTAAAGATTTAGAAAAATATCATCTCAACGACTAGATCAAATTAGATAAAATTCTAGATCACATGGACACCTAAAAGATGCCTAAATGCATCAAGGGCATCTCCTAGGCGCCTGTGAATCAAATTTTTGATTCAATCTTTCGTCATTATGACTTTAAGCTATAAATATCTAGTATTTGAAATTAGAATTTAAATTTTGTAATCAAATTTGTTTCCAACATGAGACATGTTTTTGTAAGTCTATAAATAGACCATTATTATAAATCTATATGATAAATCTTCCAATCCTTAAGCTTAGACTCAAATTTAACTTATTTCTTTTCTAATTTTGAAGAACTTCAAGTGTTCTCTTTACATTAATATTAGTTTCTATCAATAAAAATTCGTTTTCTCTTCAATTATGTCTTGTATTTCAATTTCTATCTTTAAGTCTTTATTTCTTATCATTTCCATGTGCAACTAATTTCTAGATTTAGGATTTAAACGAAATTCATGTAAATTTCAAATATTGTGATTAAATCTCTCTCTATTTTCTTATGCTTTAATGTCATGATTACTTAGGTTAATTGTATATTGCATGAGTCTCTCTTATATTGATAACCTTTGATGGACTAATATTAATTACTTCTTTTCAGTCTATGCTTAAGGAAAAATAATTAGAGATCATATGTATAATCTTAGATCTAATATATATCATTTAATTTAGTTTAATTTGTATGTTTTTATCTACTACTTGATATTCTATGATGCTTTACATATAGATTATTCTTGTTAGGATAAAAGTCATTGAGTTAAATTATTTAAATTAGGAAAAGAAAAAGAGAGTGTATTTAGTCATGCATCCTTTACTTACATTATTGTATTTGAAACTTGAGTTCTCTAATATTTTGAAATTTATCGTTGTTTTAGATCCATCATTCTTAATCACCTTCATCACTTGTTCTTAAATATTGGACAATTAATCTTTGCTGTATTACTCTATTTTTTATGGAATCGATTCGTATTTACATATGTACTGCATAATACGTTGTACACTTATGGTATTTATTATTGAATATTAAAATAGACATCAATACATTATCAAATGCATAATGATTGGAAATAAAAACAAGGCATCTAAAATTCATGAATCATAGCAAATGGAATTTGAGGTGTAATTGTGTTGTGATTATGGGACCGTTAATTTTTGATCCAAAAGCCCCACTAAACAACCTTAAGCAGCAGTAAGTTTCTTAGAATAATATAGTTTTTGGAACAATGTTTCCTTTACATTTCTAGAAGTTGAAGATTTACAGCTTCCAGTTAGAAATTGGTTTTTGTTTTTTTCCCTCATTTACCTTTTTATAATTTATGCTATTATTTAAAAAAAAAACCCTCCATATTTACAAAAATTGCAACCAATTAACCCAGCCACGGTCCCTGTCCCTTTCCTTTTCCTCCACCGCCACCTCCCAAATCCTCATCGAGGGGCTCACCTCCGAGATCCCTGTCCTAGCCACCATTAGCCATCGTCTCCATCCGCTTCCTCCTCCTCTGTCGCCACCTCCTCGTACTTCGTCGAGGGGCTCACCTCCCAGATCCTTGTCCTAACCTCCTTCTCCGAGCTCATCCTCCTCTCCCTTGTCCCACGAGGTTGTAGTGCTTTAGCCACCTAAGGCTCAACATTGGTGTTGCGGGAGGCTTGCCCGAACTCCCTTTCTTCTTCTCCGATGTTGCGGGAGAAGACCGCTTGAGCTTCTTCGACCCAAGCCTGGTAGTTGGTTCCATCGTTCATCATGAGAGAGGGGCATCAAAGTAGCCTGGAAGGAGGGGTGGAAGGAGGGGTGAGAGAAGGAGGTTGAAAGAGAGAAGGGTTCATGGACATTTTTGTCTTTTTACGCAAATTAGTAAATCAGAATTCAAAATAGGTCTTTATTTTATTAAACAAATTTCTACCATTTCTTATAAAAATTGACTTCTATAATTCATGTCAAAAGTTAGTTTCTAGCCAATAAGTCAAAAACTTTCTTCAATAAGTCTTGTTAAACAGATCCTGCGGCATGACGTGGTATTAGGCTGTTTACTGGTTACTCGTTTAACTGCAAAAATTGTTTCACTTGACAACTTTGCATTTTGACTAGATGTAAGACTATCCCATTTCAATGTATTCCAATTACAATTTTATGGGTGCTGATTCTATTGTATTGAACATCGATAAGGATTAGTTCCCGATATTTTGTTAGAGAATTAATACATTTCCATTAGCCAAAGAGACATAAGGCAATATTATCTGAACGAGACTGTTTTATATATGTATTTAAACAATTTGCATTAACTTAGAATTAAAACGATCAGGACAATCCACGGTGGAAAGTGGTAGTCCTTTATGGGGAACCATGAAGCTAATAACTCAGTAACAACACAAGATGGATACAATGCGGAGGCACTGACACGTAATTACAGTGGGCTGTCAAATCAAAATACCAAAACCTAATTATATATTTCCATACCTTCAAAATAATCAATGATTTTGATTTCAGTGATTGCCATGTAATTTTCTTCTTAATTCAGAATCAAACTGGTCTAAATTGTCATTACATGTCACCCTCTTCAACTCTGCAAAAAGGGCATGCATCCAAGGTAACTCCAACCCATCTAATTAATCTCCCCTTTCATCTCGGAAGAGCAAGACATGGATAGATTAGATAGAGTCGGCCAGGAGAGCCACATTCAAGAAGAGAAGGCAAGGACTGAAGAAGAAGAAGGTTAGCGAGCAAAGCACGCTTTGCAATAGCACACAGCCCACACGAACCGACATCGGAGGTGTGGCCACCCAACAACAAAGAGGCGATGATGGTGCTGAACGGATTCCGAAGCATGCCGGAGATGAGCAAAGCAAGGAGATGACGAACCAACAAGGCTTTCTCTGTCGCTACCGCATCGCCAAAGCCGGCGACCAACTCGCGAAGATAAGACGCGAGAACCGCGAGGCCGATCTCGCCTCTTTGGTGCACCAGTGCATGGCAGGGAGAGCTCTACACAATCTGAGCGTCGAGGCCGTGACGAACCTTGGGTGGTTGCTGGAGACGAAGCTGAAGGTTGTGCATGAGAGGGTTGAAGACCCACCGGCGACGACACAAGAAGTGTCGAAGTGGTGGCGGGGGATGATCGCGTGCCGCTGCCACCCTTGGATGGACTGTTGCTGGCTGGGGATCAAACTTGGGAGTTTGGATTCTGCAATGGATGTAGGTGGTCGTATGGGGGCTTCGGCGAGGTGGAGCAAACTAGGAACAAGGTATGTTGTTTCTCTTCCTTTTTCTTGATGATCTTCCCATTGAGGTTTCCTGTTCTTTTATAGTGGAGACACCACGCCTCCACCACCCTCCGCCCCCTTATAACGGCTCCATGATTTACGCCGGTCATTAACTCCGGCGAATCAATCCTCATAATTCCGGTCAATAAATCTATTGACTCATTTTGACTGTAATGCCATGTTGACTGTAACGGTGGTCTACATGACCACCAATCAACATCTCCCACTTAGTCATGAAGACCACGCACCAATTCCATGCAAGGAGATGTTAATCTTCCACTTCCACTATTCGTGAAGTGTATAAAACTTTAAATTTTCCACTCCCACTATTCATGAGAATGTTCTTCATTTCCATAATCTATGGAAATATTTCTTAATCCCATTAAGTTCACAAACTTAATGAATTTTTCTGCTGTAATTCCCTTAGTCATAGGATTAGCAACCATATCTGATGTGGGTATGTAACTCAGTTTTATTTCCTCACTTTTCACAATATCACGAATATAGTGATAATGTATATTAATATGTTGTCCTCTTGTTGTATTTGCACCACTATGTACAAGCTTATTGCCGCTTGATTATCACAATACATTTCTATTGGACCATTTATCAAGTTGAGATTTAAATCATTTATAAATCTTCTGATCCAAACGGCATGTGAAGCAGCTACACTACAGACAACATATTCAGCTTCCTGTGTGTATTTAGCTACACATCCTTGCTTTTTACTTCTCCAAGATACAGCTGCACTTCCAAAGATGAATACATGTTCCGAAGTAGATTTTTCATTATCTTTGTCACCACCCAAATCAACATCTATATAACCAAGCAATTCAAGCTCATCCGCTTGATAAGTCAACTTATGATGTACAGTTCCTTTCACATATTTCATTATTCTTTTTACAACTTCCCAATGTTTTGTTTTGGGATTACTTTGATACCTGCTGACAACACTTACAGCATATGCCAAGTCTGGTCGTGTACACAACATAGCATACATTAAACTTCCAACTACTTGGACATAAGGTGCTCTCAAAGGTTCTTTCCCCTTTCTAAGACATTGGTCCTTGCTTAATCTTTTCCCAAAAACATATGGTGTAAGGGTTGAGGAGCAATTCTCCATTCCAAACCTTTTTAGCACTGTACGTAGGTATCTTTCCTGATTTATGCTCAGTATTCCAGATCCCCGATCTCTAAGGATCTGTATTCCAAGAACATAAGATGCCTCTCTCATATCCTTCATCTCAAACCTTTTAACATGTCAGTATCATTTTCAGCAAGCAAGATATCATCCACATACAAGGATAATATAATAAACTTGCTCCCACTTTTCCTGACATATACACAATAGTCTAATCTGTTTGAAGCAAATCCCATTTCGACAATCACATCATGAAATTTATGATATCATTGTCTAAAAGTCTGTTTCAAACCATATATTGACTTATTTAATTTGCACACTTTGTCTTCATGTCCTTTTACCTGATATCCCTCAGACTGTGACATGTAAATTTCTTCCTGTAAATCACCATTTAGAAATGCAGTTTTTACATCCATTTGATGTAATTCCAAATCTAAATATGCAACGATAGCTAATATAATCCTTGTTGATGCGAACTTAGGTACAGGAGAATATATTTCTTGATAATCAATTCTCGGTTTTTGTGTATAACCTTTAGCAACTAATCGGACCTTATATTTATCAATAGACCCATTGTAGACACCCCGATTTTGAGGTAACCCAGAGATGAGTATCCTTATGTTGCTTTGGATGTGATCAACCCTTAAACCAGACCCTAAACCCATTAGCAAGCCAGAGCCCAACAAATTCTGTGAGCTGGGTTGGCGCACCAAGTAGGCGCACCAACCAGGCGCACCATCCAGGCGCACCAACCAGGCGCACATCACTGGCTCACCAAGCTGGCGCCTAGCCTTTTCCAGGCTGCGGCTGCAGACCTTCCATCTTCCGGGCTGTTACCCTTGCAAACGAATGTGCCAAGGAATATTCGAGGCTTTTCGTTTGCAAGGCCCTTCGTTTCTC
>JAMKQA010249055.1:0-22538 GCA_024699735.1 Posidonia australis | reverse complement strand
CATGGACTCTGTAAAATTATCTAATAACAACAAGAGTATGGAGATCAAGTTCTTTTTGTGCATGTAAGCATATGGAAGTCATGTTCTTGATTGTAAATAAGAGAATTAAAGACCATTTTGTGTCTATTAAGCATATTGAAATTGACCTAATGTTAATTAAGCATATTAAGATCCTCTTACAAAGGCACCCCCTATGACCTACAAAGAACATATAGTTAAGATGGATTTAGGATCCGTTTGGTAACGATTATTAGAGCCAGCTAATGAAAAAAAACACTTATTCTTGAAAAGCTGAACCAAACAGTTTTTTTAAGCTAGATTATTTCATTAAGTTAGCTTTTTGTTTGTATATAAAAGCTGTCAAATAAGCTGATTATAAAAAGCTGTGAAAACTAACTTTTTTAAAAACGCTTATAACACCCGTAAAATTCATTTTGTAATTATTTACATTTTGTGAATTTTATTCCTAGACAGGTGTTACTGTTCCGAGGCCCATTGTGTGGTTTTATGCTTTTGGGCTTGGGCCTCGTGGGCTGGCTTCTATTTGCGTGTCCCTTTGCGTGGTTTGGCACTGTGCATTGTGGCACTGTGCTTGTGGGGCCCGCTTATGTGTGGGTTGGTGGTTGAGGCTTGCAGTTGGCCTCGTTGGTGGTGGCTGGCGGTTGGTTGTTGTGCGGTGTGCCGGTGGTTGAGATGGGCAGGTGGGCACGTTTCCAGCTACTCCAAGCGTAGGCTTTATAAGCTGCACCGTACTGCACATCTCCTCGCCACCCGTTGCTTTCTCCTCCTTCCTTCTTCTTCCTTCCCTCTCCTCTTCGGCGGCGTGCTTCTTCTCCACCTTTCCCCCCACCTTCTTCCTCCTCTTCTCCACTTTTCCTCCTCCTTCTCTTCCCTTCTCCTTCCCCTTCTTCCTTTCCACTCATCACTCCTACCACCTCTGTTTCCCCTACATTCCCTTCTTACGCGCGCCGACAGTGAGAGAGAGGAAGAGGTCGAGGGAGTGAAGCGGAGGGCTGTGGTTGCTCGTGGTGGTGCGCGGAGCTCGCGTGGAGTGCCTTGTGGCCGTGGTTGCGCCGAAGTTCGCCGGAGTCGGTCGAGGATCACCGGAAGCATTTTTCAGGTACGTATCTCCACTCCTTGCAATAGAGAGCATGGAATTGGTAGAAAATGCTAGGATTGCATGAATTTTAGGTAAATTTCCTTTCCTAGAATTTATTGTGATTTATTGAGGATTTATGGAGCATTTATGGGCATTTATGCCAGTGGTTGCGTTTTTGGTCGTTTTGACCCTTCTGCCTTTGTGATTTTGTATCATGATGCTTGGTGGATGGATTTTAGTTTTGTTTGTTGGGTTTTGGAGTAGAATCGAGGGTCTACATTATATGTTTTATGTAAGATTTTTGGTGTTTTTTTAAGGGGTCCGATCGGAGGTCCCAGTTGAGGCGATTTCGGACGATAGGGTTTGGGCCGTTTTCTGGTTTCGCAGAATTCGGCATACCAAATGGAAACGGCATATCGAATCAGGAGATTTCGGCATACCGATTCTGTTCGGCATATCGTTTTTCTATCAGTTTAGGTCCTCTGGTCGGAATTCGGTTTTCCGTTTTTGGACAGTATACCGAATTTGACTTGAGTGTTGACCGTTGACCTCAATTTGGCATACCGATTTAGAATCGGCATACCGAATCAAGGGATTTCGGCATACCGAATCGGATTTCGGCATGCCGATTCTGGGCCCAAGTGAGTTTTACAATGTGTTTTCGATGGCTTTCTGGATGCCGTGTTTTGTCCTTGTGAGATGAGATTGTGAGCCATCAGTGATGGTCCCTCGGGACACCTGATGCGCCGTTTTGGCTGAGGTTTTGGAAGAGTTTTTAAAGGAAATGAAAATGGTTTTGAAAGGAATGGTTGGCTTGGTTTGGAAAATGATTTCCTGATTTTCTGAGTGTGGGCCGAGGCAGCGTGGGATTGTGTCGTCGGGACCAGAGAATGTGACGACATTCTTGGGTGGTCGGGCGCGATATCCCCTGTTGAGGTCGTGGGGCCGAGATACTTGAGGCTGAGAGGCATCGGGTCCTGGAGGTATGAGACTCCTTGACTGTCGTCTCGAGGCTAGGGTTGTGGTCCGCGAGTTGAGGTGTCTTATGGCATGACGAGGAGGTATAATACTCCTGTTGTCGCTGTGAGCATTGAGGCTCAGGTGTTGTCGGGTGTGGAGGTATGACACTCCCTCCTGAGCACCGTGTGAGGAGGACGCTCTGAGGAGGCGTACCCTGTGGTGGCTAGTGCGGGTGGGACACGTGCACCGTAGCTGGTAGCGTCCTGAGAGACAGGACAGCCTTCCCATGGAGGGGTTGGCTTCTGAGGGTTCTCCTGAGAAAGGGGAATCGCAGGACGGTGATCGCTCCTGCAAAGGGTGGCTTCACCGTGGCAATGCAGAATGCTGGGGTCGCTCCTCGGTGGACTGCGTGCAGCCAAAGTTTGGTTGCCTAGCGTTGGGCTTCACGACTCACTGTGTGTGGTTTTGGCCATTGAGGGTCGTTGCTTATGGTTTTGGGCCTGTGGAGCCTTGATTTGTGGTTTTGGCCAGTGTGGGCCTGGTTTCTGAGGTTTTGAGAAAAGAGTTTGCGAAATGAATTTAAAAGGAAAATTGATTATGATTTTGTTTTCCACGGTTTTCGTGGGGTGTGTGACTTTGGTCATTCATGCGTTTTCCTTGTGGTTTTGTTCGCAGATGCAGACATGGGATTGGTTTAGCGTAGTGCATATAGTCTGGAGTCTGCTAACCGCACATGCAAGTTCCTGGTGGTTAGATATTTTACTGTTTAGCTTTAGTTTTCCCGTAATTTAATTTGTTTAAATTATTATAGAAAATTTGGGACGTGACAACGCTGCTTATGAGAATAATCTATTTTTCCATAAACGTTACTAAACATTACCGTAGTTTGTTCTTTTGAGATTTTTGTTTTAATAGTTTAAACATTAATGTATTATGTGATATCACATTTGTTTGATAATATTTGTTTAGTAGTTCTTAATTTTGTTTAAGTATTGAACTATTGTTTTATCATTGAATAAATTAAAGAGGAAAAACTTTTTTTCTTCTTGTTGTAATATTTGTAGGTTTATTAATAAAATATTGATTACCACATTAATTATTTAAGTATAACTTTAATATTAGATATCTTATTACATGGAAGGGACATATATTTTAACCACGTATTACTACTATAACTAGTATCTATGAGAGTTGTTGTTCTTGAATGAAGGTTAATATGTTTTGTTAAGCAAATAGATAGTGGTTGTTCCACATAAAATTTTGTTTAGCATAAAATAAATTAAATAAGTCAAATAGAAGAACGTTCAACCCAAAGTCTTAATTTCCAGCCTAACATGATGTAACTAACATAATGAATCGACCGAATTGTAGAAACATATTAAGTAATGTGGTACTTGAAAAATATTGAAACACAATTTTAGAATATATTATATAGAAATATCTCATATCTATGATTTTAATATAACAATCATATAAGAAATTTATTGATTCTTGTTGCACTCAAGAGACTATTGGAGAAGAGGTGATTATTATGGGAATCAAATAGACTCTTCTGTATCAAGAACAATGATATAACAATTACGGATAAATTCCATAAGGTGTATTAATTATTACTATTGTTGATTCGAAGTGAACACCTAGTGTCAATATGATTGGGTTGCCTTGGATTGGATTTGGTTGAATTAGCTATTAGGTTGGCCAGAAAACTTTCCGTGATTTTACGAACAACTGCTATTCAATCTTGTGCAACTACGGGCCACTGGCTGCTAGTTACGACATTCGACCATACGTAGATAAACAAATGGTCATCATAGCTATATTGTCCTTAGGATCTTCATTTTAACGTCAGAGATGTATTTACGAAACTCCTGATGAACTTTCTACTCCACAAGACTAGCCGATGGCAATATTTGATCATATTAATTACATGGTGAACTTTTCCATAGTTGTCTTGTTGTGGTTATTGGTTATCGGTCTCCCATGGTTAAAGGAATTAGAGCTCGTAATACAATCTTTTTTCCCCTCCAATATTCACTTATTTTCAACCTAACTCAAGTATCTAAGTTGGCTAGAGGAATTGGATTTCGCATCCCCTTCCTAGGATGTAATCTCGTCAAGTCATGTTAAAGGCTCTTCTCCGATAAATATACTACTATGTGTAAAAAATAATATTTAGTTATTTCCTATTTTCAAAATTTTTCATTTCTGTTTTTTTTTTTTTTACTATGTGTAAAAAAAAAATTCTATATTTTTTCAAACATTTTCATTACCTTTTCCTTCTTTTTCATATCTAAGTAATTATATGTTTTTGATTGTAGGTACCACTACACATGTAAGAGGACCATGGTAGAAACAGATTTCATTGCCCAATCAACAAGCATGTGTGTGTGTATTTAGGAATGGATTGACGAGGGATGGGGGTTCTAGGTGGAGCATGCACACCCCTCTTGCGGGGGTATAGACAACTAAAAGGGTTGTAGCTATTTAGATTAGATGTCTATTCAATTTTATGTATGTTATATATAGATTATTTTTATCAAGTTCCTTTTAACATTATATTTGTATTTAAAGTCTATGTATACTCCTTATATGCTATTTATAGGTATTGACTATGAATCCTATTTAGGTGTATTGTTTTTTATATCGGTAAGTTGTATTGATTATAATCCCATTGGTTATGAGAACCACCATCAAGGGAAGAATATGTCCAGAATGTTACAAAAAATGGAACCAAACAGTCTAGGACAACCATGGCAATGTTTGTGCCTTAAGAGTTACATGCCAAAAATGCAAATATTTCAAAACAGAAAGGGCATAACAGGATTGTCATTGTCCCAAACCATCCCCAGTGGAAGGATCATACATGACTGCCTCAGAGGATTGAGGCTGAGAAACCTCCATAGAACCCCTGGAAGAAGAAGGATTCGAGACTAGGTATGCAGTCCTTGCTGAAGACATGGCAGTGACTGAATGAAGCATTTCATTCTTCTCAAATCCTGTAGCATAAATAACTATCCATTGATACATTAGGGAAATGATATCAGAAAGTATAAGTAAATGAGATTTATAAGAGCCTCTGAAAATTTTGTTATTTCTCTCTTTCCAAGTCAACCAGAAGATGATTTAGAGTAAGACAATCCAACCACGATTATTTAAGATAAATATAAGAGAAGGCTTAGAATGGAATAAATCTGCAATGCAGAAATAGCCTGAATATAAATCAGTGGATAAGAAAAATCTCCAAATTTGCCATATAAAGGAACAATTGATAAATAAGTGTGTATTAGACTCTATGTAGGAGTTACAAAAAATGCAATTTTGGGGTCTAGTCCACCCTCTTTTGCCTAAATTTTCTTTGGCCAAATTCTTATTGTGCAATACCAACCAAGAGAATAATTTGACCTTTAAGGGTGCCCAACTGTGCCAAATAGGCCCGTAAAAGGGGAATCTAATACCACCATCATTTAAGGTGTTGTAGTAGGAGTTAACAGAAAAGCTAGAGTTTGTAGTAGACATCCATAAAAGGATGTCCCTATCTTTTGTTAGAGAGATTGACTGCATAAGAGACGCTACAGAATCAATCTGGACTTGTAGAAGATTACAATCTTCCAACTGAACTTTGGAATGATCAATGAGCTTATTGAAATCTACACTGAATAGCTCTAGGGTTTTTTTAATGGAAGCTTTTTTAAACTTACTTACAGAGAAAAGCTCAGGGAAAAGAACTTTTAGTTTAGTCCCATTCCACCACTTATTTTCCCATAATAGAGTATCATTCCCTTCTGTATATGAACAGTGGTGAAACAGTTGAGTATATCAAAGCAGTTCTTCAAGCTATGCCAAAGAGGGGAGCAGTTGTTGGCTGAGGTATTTAATAGAACACCAGGCCAAACTTTATGAAGGTATCTTGCCCTTATAAGTTCTTTTCATTTCATGTGAGAGTTCTCTGAAAGCAATTGCCAAAGTAGCTTAGTTTTCAGAGCTAGGTTAAAGTTTTTGAGATTAATGATTCCCAAGCCTTTGTGCTTTTTGGATCTACAGAGAGAGGCTCAGTTAACTAGATGCATCCTTTTGTGGTTAGCAGAATCAGAATTCCAAAGGAATTTGCTTCTAATCCTATCAATGTCTTTCTCCACTTGACTAGGCAAATGCAGCACTGACAGATAGTAAGTAGGGATGGCTGATAAGACTGAATTTAACAGTGTCAATCTGCCTCCTATGGAAAGATGTTTGGCCTTCCATTGGGATAATTTATGTGATATTTTCTCAATTACTGGGGTCTAATCATTGTGAGTAGCTTTCCTATAATGTAAAGGTAGACCAAGATACATTAGAGGTAAGTCAGTAGTCTCACAGCCTAAAATTTGACATGAGCTGGAAATAGAGGTCTGAGCCACCCCTATTCCAGATAGGGAGGATTTATGGAAGTTTATTTTCAGACCAGAGCATGATTGAAAGCAGCAAAGAATACGTTTAATATTTATCATGTACTCAGTGCCTTCAGCTAAGAACAATAGAGTATTATCAGCATATTGTATGTTTAACATAGTAGAACTCCTATGTGGAAAATTAATACCAGCTATAAGGTTATGGGACAGAGCCAATTTCAACATACGGTTCAATATATGTGTGGCTACAATGAAGAGTAAGGGAGAAAGTGGGTCACCCTGTCTAAGCCCATTGGTTGCCCCAAAGAAAACATGGGGAGAACCATTGACTAATGTGGAGAATCTAGCAGATTGGATGCACATCCTAATCCAGGTTATCCATTTAGACCCAAATCCTAAGCCCATAAGGGAATCCAGCAAGAACTCCTAGTTGACATTGTCAAAGGCCTTCTCAAAGTCTAATTTGAGGATAAATCCAGGTGTGTTGGAAACTTTCATAAAATGAAGGGTCTCCTGAGCCACTAAGAAGCAGTTCCTAATGGATCGACCAGATAGAAAGGCACATTGAGAATAATCGATGACCTGGTTAAGAACAGGGGATAACCTAGTAGTCAGAGTTTTGGTAATGATTTTGTAAATACTGTTTACCAAACTTATTGGTCTGAAGTCTTTAATTTGACAGGCACCATTCCTTTTGGGAACTAAAACAATAAATGTTTGGTTGTAAGGTGCAAGAGTGTCAGGGTCACTAGTTGAGTGAAAGTGGTGGAAGATGTTCACTATTTCAGGTTTCATAAGGTCCTAGAAATGATGGGAAAACATCAATGGGAATCCATCAGGACCCGAGACTTTGTTCTCAGATAATTTAAAGATATTAGCCTTTATTTTCTCTTCAGTGAATGGAATTTCAAGAGAGTCAGAGTTAGGGATCTTGTGAGGTACCAAGCTGTCCCAATTGAAGGGAACTTTGAGGCAAGGTCTTCTGTTAAATTGGTTAAAAAAGTGATTCTCAATCACATTACAAATTACCTTAGGGGAAGTAATCTGCTTGTTATTATTATTCAGGGAGTAGATATTGTTTATCCTCCTATGGCAATTAACCATATTGTGAAAGAAGGCAGTGTTGAAGTCTCCCTCTTTCAACCATTGAATTCTGGATTTCTGTCTCCAAAAGGCCTCTGCTTTTTTAATAGTTCATGATGTTCTGATCTCAATGCTTGTTTCTTTACCCAGATTACATCATTGATAGCAGAATGTTCAGCCAATCCATCAATGAATTGAATTTGAGATTCTATATGTTTTAATCTCCAGCTTCTTTCTGCTCTGATGGGTTCAACCCAGTTTTTAATGTTCTGTTTTAAGTTTTTCAGTCTATAGGCAAAGCCAGCCAAGGGGGAATAGGTGGAGAAAAGACCTATGGATTTATGCCAACAGTCCTGGATAAATGCCTCACAACCAGCTATAAGTAGTCAAGATTTGTAAAATCTAAAGGGAGAGGGTCCCCAGTCCATCATAGTTGTGTCTAGAATAATAGGAACATGGTCGAAGACCACTCTGGCCTTGCTAGTACAGAAGGCATGTGGGAATTTTACTGACTAAGTAGAAGAGATGAGAAAACGGTCAAGTTTGACCATAGTTGGGTGTTCTTGGAAATTTGTCCAAGTAAAGGAGTAATTATTAGGAGAGAGATCCACCAATCAGTTACTGTTTATAAAGTCATTAAAGGTTTTCATATGTTCAGTGATCCTAGGTCTGGAGGAATGTTCGTAGGTGAATCTAATAAGATTGAAGTCCCCTCCAATAACCCAGTTATTGTTAACCACCTGACTGAGGGTATGAAGTTCCTCAAGAAAATCAGGCTTAAGATGTGCATCACAAAGACCATAAACCCCTGTAAGCCATCATTCAAATCCATCTTCAGAAGTTTTAAAATGTAAGGACAGGCAATAGGTGCCAGATAACTGAGCTTTTATGTCAAAAATATTGGCATCCCAACCAATCAAAATGCCCTTTAATGCTTAAACAGAGGGTAGGTATGACCAAGAGGTAATTTTCCTACCCCCTAGAGATGTAAGGGAACCTTGAGAGAAGGATTCCTTTTTAGTTTCAGTTATGATGATTGGATCACATTTGTTGGATCTTATTAAATTACGTACAGCTCTAGATTTAGCACTAGAACCTAACCCCCTGATGTTCCAAGCTACTATAATCATTGAGAATAGGGGGAGAAACAAGAAGGAATAATCCTCTCATGGGTACTAGGAATGTCATCTAAGGAGATGGGAATTTTATCCTGGTCTTTCCTGACTTGATTAAAAAAACTTTTTGTAAGTGTAGTTGATCTAAGAGAGATACTAATATTATCACAGAAGGAATGAAAGTGTTGGTAAGAATCCCAGCACAAGGGGTCTACTTCTAAATTATCGGAAGAACCCTCAGAATTAACGGATTTCATTGCCCAATCAGCGAGCATGTGTGTGTGTGTATTTAGGAACGGATTGACGAGGGATGGGGGTTCTAGGTGGAGCATGCACACCCCTCTTGCCGGGGTATAGACAACTAAAAGGTTTGTAGCTATTTAGATTAGATGTCTATTCAATGTTATGTATCTGGTTATATATAGATTATTTTTATCAAGTTCCTTTTAACATTATAATTGTATTTAAAGTCTATGTATACTCCTTATATGTTATTTATAGGTACTGACTATGAATCCTATTTAGATGTATTGTCTGTAATACATATCTTCTCTCCTGTTGTTCTTTCTTCATATGATGAACAATGATCCATCATTATCCATACATATAGCGGTATATTAGGGTAAACCACGAAAATATGTGTTTCTTATCCATGTGTTTGTTTGTTCTTTCACTTGATATTCGTAACACATGTTAAACAAGAAGAAGAGATCATTGAGTTTCTTTTGTTACAATGAGAGTCCTAAATTCAAAGAATAATCTCCTACATATGTTATGCAAACTTAACTACATCTTATAACCGTGCAATATCTTTAATAAAGCATAACACATTTTGAATAAGGAGGTAAACTGATATCGAAATCCAATTTGAATCTGAATAAGTTGGATATTATTCAAATTTTTAAAAAATCAATTTGTAATTGGATTCTATTTTCTTTACGGGGTAAAATTTCAAATGAATTCAAATATTGTGATATCCAATTCGAAAAAAAAAAGAATTTAAAATTATGAGACATTGAATCGAAATATCATAATCTACAATTGAAAATCCAAAAAAAAGGCATTCTTATTTGCAAAATAAACATAGACTATGTTGGTCATTGTTGTGTTTCCTATAATAATCGGCATTCTTATTTGCAAGCAGATAATAATTAATGAAATAATAATAATAATAATAACAATAATAATAATAATAGTATGAAAAGTGAACGAAGAATGGAAATGTAAATGGCGGGAAGGCCACCGTCCTCTTCTCCCTTTCCCGCGCCCGCTCGATCCCGATCCGGTTCCCTCACTGAATAAATTACTACTCATCGTCGTCGTCGTCTTCGTCATCATCGTCTCTTTGGTCTTTCCGTTTGCCCTTCCCTTTCCCTCCGTCGCCGAGAATCCTCCTTTCCCTGGAGGATGCGGACACGCAGCAGCAAGAGATGCTCCGACGATCCTCAACAGCAACAAATCTCATCCTTCTTCCCTCAAAAGAAGAAGAAGATTTCATCATCTTGTGACGACAAGAGCAAGATACTATCAAGTGATATCCCTCGGGAAGTTCAAGCAGAAGCAGTCGGATCGGAGCCTGCAAACACTCCCCCTACCAAGATCTGCTGCAACGGCTCCGTCCCGTGCTCCCCCAAGAAGAGACAATCGCCGCACAATAATAAACCATCACCCCCACCTCTACCATGGAATCCAAGAGACCCTGTGCAGATGAAAGCTGTCAAGGAAGCTCTGCACGTGTCCAATGCCCCCAAGACCGTAGTGTGCCGTGAAAATGAGCAGAATGAGATCTTCGACTTCTGCAAGTCTTGCATTGCAAGCGGCGAGGCAGGGAGCCTCTACGTATGTGGATGTCCTGGAACTGGCAAAACGCTCTCCATCGACAGAGTCAAGGACCTCTTGCAATCCTGGACAAAACAGGTGACCACTTTTCACCCTACCTGCCTGCTGCATTCTCCGTGTGTGTCTCATCCAACCTTATTACTACTACTATTATTACTATTATTATCATTAGTGTTCTTAATCGTTCTGGGCATTGTTTTTTATTGAGTAAAGCTTTAATAATCATATTTATTCAGCTTAAGTTATTATTATTTGCAAAATAAACAACTAGGTTCACACTGATTATACTAATATTATTGGGGGACCTTTTGGTAAGGATTTGCTGAAAACGAATTGCATCTCAATTAGCTTGTTTTATTATTAGAATTATGACTACAATTTCAAGTGGTAGAAAAAAAGAGAAGAAATGGGAGGATTCTCTACTGATAATCATATGCATTGTGGGGAGAATTACTGTTTTTATACAGACAGCAATCACCACATCAAACACCACAAGGAACTCAACCTTGTTGCAATTAAGTAACGACAGACAAAAATCACTGACTCACATGAAGACTTGGCAGCGCCATTCCCCTCCTATTTGTATACTTTAAACTTCACTGTGAGCACTGTATCGTCCACTTTACATCCTGAGACTTCTCTGCAATATTCTCAATGGCAACTTCAGTATCATTTTGGCATCTTCCAGCAGGTTGAATTGTTATATATTTTTTCTTTGGATCTATTTGCATTTATTAATGTTCAGTCTTCTTTATTTTTTGCTATCGTTCACCCTTCGCTTTTAAACATTTTTGCATTCTTAAACTTGTCTGCAATCTAGGTGGGATTTCCGTCACCAGAGATATTGGCTGTAAACTGTACTACTCTCCCAAGGACTGCTGACATTTTTAGCAAGGTGGTTGCCTTTTTTTTAATATGGTAAAATTTCAGGCCAAACCCCTTTGTAAGTAACAGATATTAGAAATTTTCTTTGCAGATTCGTGAAAGACATCGTCTTCTTAAGTTCAGTGATACTGGCTTTGCTCTCCTGCATCTACAAGACCTGTACTCCAAAAGAAAGCTTCCATCTTCTGGAATGATGTATGAAACTAACTCTCATGGATACCCTACATCACACATCATGCATGGCTTCCCATGTGTACCACCCCAGTTCATAACTGGCATTGCGATTTGCATGACATGGTGGACATGAATTAAGCAACCATGTTAAGGAAAAAGGAATGTTTTCAATTAAAATGTATTCTTCTTTTCTTCGTTGATGGACTTATTTGGTTACAGGCTGGTCATTGTTGATGAAATGGATTACTTGATAACCAAGGACAAAGCGGTACTCCATGATCTCTTCATGCTTACAACTTTACCATTCTCAAGACTCATACTCATAGGTACTTTTTTATTAAAATCAAGTGGCTAGTCAAATGCTTCTTGTCTTTTGACGGCCACTTATAAAGTCATAATAAGGGTTTTCTTCTTCTAGCTGATTTTGTGTATGTTTAATTCTTTGTGCAGGAATAGCAAATGCAATCGACCTGGCTGATCGGTTTCTCCCAAGGCTTGAGTCGCTAAAATGTATGCCAATTGTTCTCCTTGCCCAACTTTGAATATTATAAATAATGTCTAAGCTTGCAATGTTTCAATCTAAATGCACCTTTTCCATCAAGTGAGTCTTCCAACTTCAAAGTGTCAACATGTTGTGTGGGTGGAACCATGGTGAATGTACTTTTACCCCCATATTAATCTTCATGAGGGACATTATCTCAATTTCTGAAAGGCTGTTTTAGCTAAATTCAGTGTGGCCTACATATTTTAAAAATTTGGACTGATGCTTTTAACAAGCAACTAACTGTGGCCTTTATAATTTTTTTGTCAGGTAAGCCAAAAGTCGTAACTTTTCGTGCATATTCAATAGATCAAATACTCAGAATTCTTCAGCAGAGACTTGTGGTTAGTGATTGCTTTTTATCATCTTTCAATATGCAAATGACTATTTTCTTTGTTGGATATAAAATCGAGGTTTCATTGTACGCCTGTGTCACATTATTAACAGGTTCTTGGGTATGAGGTTTTCCAACCTGCAGCACTTGAATTTTGCGCCAAAGTGAGTACTTGGCATTTTTCATTTCAACTAATAATTGAAGTTCTAATTTTTCTTGATGGCAAAGCATCACATGTTTTCATTCGCCAATAATTGTACGATATTATGTAATCCATATTCACATATTTGGTACATAGTTGCTTGATTCTGCTTTCATCTTTTGCAATATAAATGAGCATGATCTCATGAGCTTAAACCATTATTGCCGTTAGATGTGGTCGACTGCTTTAATCTGACACTCCTAATTGGTCCCTTGGTAATCATGAATACATTGGGAAATGTGGTTATTAGCATCCCTTAAAGGAATTTGTTTTTCAAAAAAGCTGAAGACATGGGAATCCAAGGAAAGTTAGGGAAAATCAGAAACTGGGATACTAATGACATTTTTTGTCAGTAATCCATTGACTTTTTATCTATGGAGAAGCTATTACCACTTTGAGAAAAACAGGCAATCAAGTTTTCCAGTTAAGTGACTTTTGGTTGCTTGGCAATTCTACCCATAAGACTGTTTAGGCAGCTTTAATTTTTTTTTTAAAAACTGTCTAATGTTGTGTATGATATACCAGAAAGTTGGTGCTGCTTCGGGAGATATGAGAAGAGCACTTGCCGCATGCATGTAAGTCTCTTATCTAAATTAATCATTCACTAGTTGCATCTCATGTTTTGTTTGCTGCATGGGTAGTGTGCATGTTTGCCATTCTAGAAATCAGGTCTCAATCTATTATGTAACTAAAACACAAAATAACATCACTTTCCCCTTTATACGAGAATTATTGAATTAGTTTCTTTCAGCTTTGTTAGTGTTGAAAAATTGATGACTGTTCAAGTTGTCTGTAAATCATGGATTTTGAGTGACAGTGAACAAAGATTAAGTCAGCTATTATGCCAAAAAAGCAAAACCGTGAGGAAGTATGATTCATAAACAAATTGAGCTAGCTCATGTTCTATTCAACACGAGCTCATTTATTTAGTCTGAAGGTAAACAAGGCAGACACAATCAGTAAATCAGGGCTCAAATATTGGATGCGATGCTTTCATGTATGGAATACTCTGACAGGGCCAGGGCTAAAAGATGAAATGAGATGCTTCACTTCGATTTGTACCCTAACAAATTGAGCTAGCTCATGTTATATTCAACACGAGCTCATTTATTAGTTTGAAGGTAAACAAACCAGACACAATCAGCAAATCGGGGTTCAATTATTCGATGCGATGCTTTCATGTATGGAATACTCTGACAAGGCCAGGGCTAAAAGATGAAATGAGATGCTTGACTTCGATTTGTACCCTAACATAGTTCAAGCCTGTTCAGGTTTAATTTGAATTTGATCAACTCTCTCTGGCCTTGGCTCTAGTTAACTGTCTTTCAAGAGAAAGTCCACACTTCTGTTTGCCTCATGCCATATATGTGTGATTTTTCATTTTTCCAACGGCTCCAACATAATTTGACATGAGCATCAATGCCTTTCAATTTCAGAACACTGTTAATTTCCTGTGATATACTTGTGTTATGATCACACACTACATCCAATGGCTACATTTCCATTGATGGTATTGCCTACATTTGAACTCACACAAATTTAGATTTCCTTAGAAGTATCTTTAATTTCACAACCTTAAATTTTCCTCAAACATCTGAATCATGCTATATTGGTGGAAAACATCTAGACATTTGCTACTCTATTCTTTTGTACTGTAGAATTTCGTTTTATGCTTTCACCTGCCTTTTTTTTTCCTCTGGCCTCTCGCTATACCAGGGGAACAAGCTTTTCATTAGGTTATTTACAATGACTATGTGGTTAATATTGTTAATGATGTTATTGATGGCTTATTGCTGTTGTTTAACATCCTATCATTCTTATCTTCATGAGAATAATTTTTTTATAGTGTCTCTTTATTCAATAACTTAGTCCATGTGGCATGCTTAAAGACATTTTACCAGGCACAAATTAAAAGAACATAAAAGCTTCAGGACTTCAAGCCTTTGATAAGAATTAAGTTGTAGTCATCATTAACGTCAAGAGAAAATAAGATAAATAAAGCTTCAAGAATGTTTATTCTTGTATTCTAATTGTGTGTTTTGCTATCTTTAGGCACTTGTTTGGTTATTGACAGATATTGACTGAACTAAGTAACTTGTTTTTGGTAGATCTATTGAAAACATGAGTTTAGACATTGACAAAACAGGTTTTCTATATAATTTCAGGAGTTCAATTGAGGTTCTTGAGATTGAGTTGAAGGATCCTAACACAAGACAAGAAGCAAATGTTGTAAGTGAGCTGCATATTGGCATCAAAATGAATATTTACTGCCAAGGGTTGTTGAATTTTATCAGCTTGTTTTATTTAAATTATTATTTTTTCTTAAGTAAACTGTAAATATAGTCCTACAATCACCTGTGTAGCATCATAATCATTCTTCACCTGTGAGTTCGGTATCTCCAAATTTTACAAACAGGAATAATCTTGACAAATGCATGCTTGAGTATCTATTGAGTGTTATTTTGAGTTCTATGCGGTAATCTGATTCATTCATCTCATTGTGGCAGGTAAGTCTTGATCACATGTATACTGTTTTGTCAAAAGCTTTCAGATCACCAATCGTGGAGACTATACAATCCTTGCCACAACATCAACAGGTTTATTATTATGAACTTGTGGGAATTTTTAATGTTAACCTCTATTAGTTTTGCTTTCAGCCACTATTTCACCTGCTTATTGGCCTATCTTGAATTTAGCCCTATAATTCATCCTAAAAAACAAAAACTTTAGGGAGAACGCAAGACTAAAAATAAATGTTCATCAGTATTGCAAAAGAAAAACCTAAATTGGTGGAGTTGTTACCTGTTTCAATTAGCATTATGTCAACCTAGTTGTGCAGCAAAACTAGGGATTATTAATGTTGATGTTTGGGCATCCAATTCAAAATCAATTGATATAGAGTTGAAAAGCCCAACGTCTAAAGCCCCAAATAATCCAATATGGAAAAAATCATCTGACTCATGCTAAAGGAAATGGGCTGGTGAAGTTTTGCTTAAATTTCAATATGTTTCATAATAGGAGTGAGGATGAAGAAAGGAGAATTGGTGCTCAGGTACTAGTAGCGAAGGTGCTAAATATGATTCTATCATAGAGAAGTAATTGATTTATTGGTTGGGATGTTCACCCCACAAAATGTATATTGATTTTTGAGCTTTGGGGTGGTATTAATTGAATGTATTTGTTGTGGTAATTAGAGACATTAATTACATGTAGTTGTTTGACTAGTTTCTCATGTCATAAATTTGTGATGGACTGATGGGCCTGATGGCAGATAGCATATTCATGTTTTCATTCCATTAAAATTTATTCAGAGTTAGTGTAAGAATTTTATCACATGAGTTGAAATGCTTTTTATACCACTGATCTATATCAAAATACGATTAACCATCCAAGTTTTTGCCTGTGTTGTAGATGATATTGTGCTCTCTAGTGAAGCTTTTGAAGACAAAAAAGAGCTCGACAACCATTGGAGAGGTATTTTTGCTTTCAAAAATGGCTATTTAATAGACAAAATAAATGGAGCCAAGATAGGAATATGTTTTGCCTGCTGGATATGCTAGACTCTTGTTTGAATTTCTTGTTTGTATCTATATTGCCCTCATATTTATCACAAATCTCATATTTATCACAAATCTTTCCTTCATCTGGGGATATTTATTTGGTTGTTTGCTTGACAGTTAAACATATCATACTTAGACATGTGCCGATCTACACAAGTACCTCCGTCTGGCACACTGGAATTCTCAAATATGTGTCAAGTGCTTAGCAATCATGTATGATACTAAATGAGTTGTTATAGTTTGCATTTCGTGCAGTTTTCTTTTGACTTGTTACTGATAAAAGCCCATCTATTTACAATTGCAGGGTCTTTTAAAACTTGGTCAGTCTCGTCACGACAAATTGAAGAGCATAGCATTACTGACCGACGGTGCTGATGTTACTTTTGCTTTAAAGGTTGGCAGTAATTGCATATTCCAAAATGACTTTCTTTTCAGTTTTCCTTTGACCTTATTGATCTTTTGTTTCATGTAGGATATTCGCTTTTTTAGAACTTGCCTTGAGTAGTAGCTTCCTGGAATGATAATTGTCTCTGAAAGTCTTGGTGCACAAGCTGAAAGTCCTTTTCGAAAAAATGTATTATGAGGTATGTTTCATGTTTCTCAATTATCCTTCAGATGGAACTTGTACATTTTCTCTGTACAACTGATTTTTCTCATTAAATCCGGCATTAGATTGATTGTTCGGTGCACTTTAGAATAAGCTTGTTAGTTTGTTGCTATGGACACGAACTCTAATAGTGCTTTTACAGTTTAGTTGCTGCTTTTGCTGCATGTGAAAGTGTTTAGCCCCTCTTTGGATCAATAAAGTTATCCTCAGATACATCTATGCATACCATATGTTTATTCTTTTGTATAAAAAAAATACATGTTTAATATGGTCTATATATGTTTCAAATTAGATATATATTTTAAGTCAAGTTAATTATGTTGGGAAAACGATCTTCCTACATAATCTAGAAGGAAAAGTAAGGAAGAAGAAAGACAAGTATACACAGAAAATTAAGGATTTACGTGGTTCGACAAGTTGCCTATGTCCATAGTCGTATTAGAATTCTTATTTTTATCTTTTTTTTCAAAGATACATGTTATAGAAAATTGTCTCTTTTATATAAAAGAGATTTATGACATTTGAATACATGAAATTACATATATAGTTTTAATTTTTTTTTTCTTGGAGGCATGCCTTCGAACTCCTTGCTTACAGGTAAGGGACGTTGTCTCTCCTGTGCTCCCCCTACTAATTCAACTGTGAAGTTGAATTCGTAGGTTTAGAGTTCAGCATAATCAAGTTTCATGTATTCAACAAATTAATATTAATATACATGTTTTTTGTTTATTCAACACATTCCACTATTTATTCTAGTTTTTAATCAAATCAGAATTTCTTCTTTGTATATTTTTTGACTAAAAGAAGAAATTACTTTTAAATAGAACAGTAATATTATCAGAATAGTATTATCACTCTATTTATTTTTAATTTTTCTATTCTACATCTAAAAAGTAGCTTAAGGCTTTATTTTCTCTTATTGATGCCTTTAATTTGATGTTTTCAGGTTGTTAGGTGCTACTACTTGACCACCTTGTTTCTATGGAAAGCTAGATGGATTATTCTTAATGACATCAATTTATATGAAAATTTTGGGACAACCATGTGCTTTTATAATTCAAATATATCTTAGGAGAATAATGTTCTTTGCAATCAAACAAGATGCAAAACATTCAATTCATTTTGTGTTTTAGTATGTTTAAGAATGAAATGACAGAT
Source organism: Posidonia australis (assembly GCA_024699735.1). Classification (NCBI taxonomy): domain Eukaryota; kingdom Viridiplantae; phylum Streptophyta; class Magnoliopsida; order Alismatales; family Posidoniaceae; genus Posidonia; species Posidonia australis. The sequence goes on along the minus strand of JAMKQA010249055.1, from coordinate 4,593 downwards.
TACCATATAAGCATTTTCATATCACAACATTTTTTAATGTAAGTTGTTTTTTTCACAAACAATAAAGAGATAATATTATAATCACTTGACTATGAAATCGTCAAAAAATAAGTTCATAGAGAATCTGAATTACAAATACTAAAGAAAGTCTAAGTTATTGAATTGTTCAAACAAATAGACTTACACAATATATAAGTCCGAAAAACTTTGATTAATTAAAGATTAACAAGAGGTTTCATATCGTAGACCCCTTTCTTGGGTTCAAGGGATCGTAGGTTGAAGCATTAGGTAGACTAGGAATGGTAGGAGTAGGTACCATGAAAAGTCTAATAGAGGAAGTAATAATTTGAGTTGTCAAATTTGTCGTGTTATGGTTTATCTCTTGTTGCATCTCATTGCTTCGTCACTTTGACACCTAAATTATCTAATCAAAAGGTAATTAACTAGATGATATGAAAAATAACTTAAGAAGACTTGAAAGAATTTTTTAAGATTCTATTATTTCGTTCATTTCAAATGGATTTCTAGTCTTAGATAGGATAAAAGAGTAATTGAGAAAGAAACTCTATACCCAAAGAGCAATATAGAAATAAATATTCAATTGATTCAAATAAAGTCCTGTATGAGATGCAATTTAATGGGCCAATCCAATGTTTTTTTGATAGATTAGCACGCAATAAAATTTTATCATGAATCACCAATCATACAAAAATTTTAACTTTTAATAGAATCCTACTCTTCAAGAGACAATAGGCAAATGGTGATCTAAGTACATCGTCATTTAAGACAATAGGCAAATGGTATCTCACTCTTGGTTTAATGATAGTTTTTCTATGATATTCTCAAATATCTCTAGTTGCAAAACATCAACATTTCCATTTTACATCATAGAATAACAAAACAAGCTTGGATAATTTGAAGAATATATAGTGAGTATTTTCTTGATAGTTACTTTTCTATGTTTTGAAATAAGGAAAAGTTTAGGTAGGGCATTTTTTAAAGCTACATTCTTGATTCATTTATTTTCTTAAAAGATAGTTTTTTTTTCTCCGTTTTGCACAATCAATCTGGAAAAAGCATTAACAATTAAAAAATAATGCCTAAGTTTTTGTCACAATGGTAAACTCTGGCTTGAGGAGTTATTAAGAAGGGTGTCCTGCCAAAACCTAGAAAAGTAATGGGTTTTAATGTGTTTCAGTCATTTTAATCTAGGGTTATCATGTAATAATTGCCACAAAAACTTAGACTTCAGGGTCAAATTGAAGTTTCTGATATTTATAATTCTCACTTATTTTGATCCTTATCATGGTAGATATTCTTCTATTTAGCTAGATGGTAGCAAGAATTGTTATTTGAGAAGAATTGTCACAAAAATTGTTATCTGAGTCTATCAATTTCTTTTTCTACTCTAATTGGAAGATAAAAAATTACAGATAAAATAGAGTTGACTATATTATTACCATTTTGCATTCATATAGGATGCAAAAACATTCAATTCGTTGTGTATTTTGTTCTAAGAATGAATTCATGTATACAAAGCTGCTTTATGTATCGAGCATCACAAGTTCCATTTGATTTGAATTACTACTCATCCGTTCAAGTCTTGAATAAGTGGTGGTTTCAGTGTGAACTTGAGGCACGCTGATTAAATAATAATTTCCAGCAAATGGATCGAACACGCATGTGATACAATTGAATATAAATATGACAATGATATGTTGGATATGAAAATTGAAATCATGTTTTGAGAAATCTAATACAATTTTTTTTCTTGTATATTTTTTGAATATCGTTAGAAATGAAAATTGATAAGAATAAAGTTGGATATATAAAAAAAGAAATATCAATAGAGTTTAGTAGGATATAAATCATATTAGTATAGTAAGTCATAAGTTATAGATCAACATTATGTTCTGATTTGATAATTGATTTTCATATTCGAGATAAATAGAAAATCAATGTTTTTTAATTTATAAATAAATTTACGTAATCTTTTATTCCAAACAATAATAATTTTCTTATATTATTATAATAAATTATAATAATAACATAAAAAAATTTTAAGTGTACTCTTCCAACATACATGTCATTGATGTAGCAGGTCATCATTTGAGGGAAAAAATTGTGTTTAAATTACATGCAACACATTTTTTTATAAAATAATAAAAAATTAAAAATATGAATATTATATATGTATTTTAGAAATTATTGAACATCCAAATTTTTATTTATATTCTGTAAATTTTATCAACCATCATCTTCATATCCATACTTAGGCATACATATAAAATAAACATATGATTCGAAAAAATCTAGATAGGAAATTGGATTCGGTTTGAATATCTCATTTGTGACGTAGCTATTACCTCAATCGAAAGGTTGCTGTTTGAAATCCCAAGATGTGTAGACTTTTTTCTAAATTACTTTCAGTGTAATCAGGTTTCCAAATTGAGAAACTTTTAAAGAGTTGGACGTTGAGTAATTTAAGGTTGTACATTTTTTTTTTGTTAACGGTAGGTGATTTTATTAATATATGAGAATGCCAATATAAGTATTGTAAAGTATTGTCCCAAAAAATATTACAATAATAAAGACTCGTCACACAACAGGTGACCTTCAAAAAATGGTACAAGTTTGTTTTTATAGCCAAAAAGAAACCCAGCCATAGTAAGTTGCCAAAATCAGCAAAGGAATCAATCAACCAGAGATTAATCACGAGATGGAAGAGTAGGAGTACCAGTGTCACACTCCATCTCACTGAGGATATTGTTGGGTGGCATGTTACTCTGTTTCATGCCGCTGCTCTGTTGAAATGAAGAGATTGCCTTTATGTTTTCACCTTTTTCAAAACCTGTAGCCAGAAAAGCTACCCAATAATGAAACAAAGTAGAAATATCACTGATAATCATGTATTGGTTCTTGCATAAACCCCTAAATATTCTGTTGTTTCTCTCCTACCATACAAGTCAGAGAACGACTTGAATAAAAGTATGTGCCTCAGTTAATGTAGTAGGAAACTTCAACACAGGAGGAATAATAAAAAGGTCTTCCACAGAAGTGAAGACGGGATATATACATCCAACAGTAAATGAAACCCAAATAGATTGCACAAAAGGACATAACAAGAATGTATGCTTCACTGATTCATTATAATTGCTGCATAGTACGCAACAGTCATTCTCATATCAACCCTTTTTCATTAGATTGTCCTTAGTTAGGATTCTATTGGACAAAACTAGTCAGGTAAATAATTTAATTTTCAATGGCACCCAACAATCCTAAATTTCATGCATATATTTAAAGCGATGTTTACCATCATTAAGCATTTCATAACATGATTTTACAGTGAAAGTATGGCTGGTGGGCTTCCAAATCATTAAATCTTGTGCATCTGTTAGACTAGTAGTGGTTAGTATAGATGATAAGGTATCCACTTGATCATGTAGTGACTCAAGATTCTCCATTGTCAATGGTTCAATAAAAAGAGAATCCGGATCAGTAGCATGTAAGCTCAAGGTTTTAAAGACAGAGGCTTTTTTAAATCTAGTCATTTGATATAAATCAGGTATTAGAGTTTTCAACTTTTCACCATTTCACCATTTGTTTTCCCAAAATAACGTATTTCTACCATTGTGCGCCTGAAAATCTGAAAAGGTGTTGACAATGGCAAAACAATTTTTGAGTTCTATTCATAATGGAGAGGCTCTACCATTTGATACATTTAGGATAGCCCCGGAGCCATTCCTTGCATAGTATTTTGCTATTACAACATCTTTCCATTTCAGTGAATATGTTAGGGATTCAGATCACACACAAACCAATCAACACAAGAACACTGAGTATTTACGTGGTTCGACAATGCCTACTCCACGGGTAGAGAAAGAGAGGAGGTGTGTTTTACTATGAGAAAGTGTGGAAGAAGATCATCCAAGTGATTAGGGTTCTTAGGTATTTATAGAAGACCCTAAGAGACCTTAATCACCCAAAGGGTAATTTGGTAATTATCCATTTACAAGTCAATTCTAACAAATCTCCACCTTGACTTGGAAAAGCAAAACCTGAAATAGGTATAAGTCAAAGATAGGATAAGTAACAACAGCAACCTCTCTAAAAGAAATCTCTCTCTGCCAAAATGGACTCTTTTCACAAGCCACAGAGTCCAACCAAGTTCGTACGATGAGTGAACTTGGTCAAGGGTAAGGATTTTGTCGTCATATCAGCTGGATTATCTGTAGTGGGAATTTTCTTCATAGTAACTGATCCCTGCAGAATAATCACGTATAAAATGATATCTAATATCAATGTGCTTCGTCCTTTCATGATGAAGTTGATCTTTCGCCAAATGAATAGCACTCTGACTATCACAATAAACTTCAATCACTTTTTGATTTGGACTAAATTCTGCAAATAATCCTTTAAGCCATAAGGCTTCCTTAATCCCTTCTGCAGCTGCCATATACTCGGCTTCTGTGGTTGATAAAGCAACTGAATGCTGTAGAGACGCTTTCCAACTGATTGCACACTTGCCAATAGTGAAGATATAACCGGTCATAGATCTTCTGCAATCACGATCTCCACCATAATCTGCGTCAA
>JAMKQA010249053.1:0-11811 GCA_024699735.1 Posidonia australis | reverse complement strand
CCTCATATGTCCTACAGTAAAGAACACATTCGCTAGTCAGGTGGAAACCCTGTCTCTATAAAGTTGCATCTGTCAACACCCCAATGTGAAGAAACCACCAAGCAAAACATTGGACCTTGACCCACAACTAGGAATTTGAGTCTCCATCCTTGACCCACAACTAGGAATTTGAATCCACATTTTCAAGCAAAACAAACAAAGAAACAATATCAGAAGCTTCCTAACCCATGAGATCCCTTCTAAAACTAAATCCCATACAACCCTGATATCATCTCTCGCAACCCTTTTTTAGTACATTTAGTGCAATTAGGTTCCAGGTTTGACTTCTCTTTTCAATCTGCTTTGTGGAAAAATGACACTTTTTTTTTTGAATCTTTCTTGTTTTCGAAAAGGGGTTACATTACATCAATTGTGGTGTGCATACATAACAAAGTAAAGCTCATTTAGTACATTATTATTACTCCAATTGAGTAGTTGTGGGTTGGAATCCCAATGAATGCATTAATTTTCTTTTAAACAAAGGCAAATCCCAAAAAGAAACTGACAGATTTCAACCTCAGGCTAAAAATATCCTATCTCTTCTGAAAATACAAAACAACTGTACAAAAATTTAGCCAGAGAAATCTAAAAAAAATACTGCTATCAACATCAATCCTTCCAAAAAAACTTTCCAATGTCACCCAAGGCTCAATCCCCAACCACCCCTTAATCTAATAATATCCTGGCATCTTGAAATAACATATAATGTGTTATGCCACATAAATGAAGATTAATGCTTTTATTGGGCAACACTGAATACCTACCTGAGAAATAAATACAAAAAACAACAACTTACAATCTAAACCAGCCATCATTAAATGCAACAATTTCAAGCAAAATATCCCAAATGGAGAGAAAAAGACATCAGCTGTAAAGGAAAATAAAATAAAACCTGAAAACAGGATGTTCGACGTGCAAAATTTACACATCCACAGATGGTACACATCCAATCAGACTGCATGGTGCTTCTGAAATGGCCAGATTTGACAAAGTTCTCATGTCCCAGTGCACTGGCTCCACTGGTAGGTTTACTACTGCAAAAAAAGGTAGCCATAAATGGATACTGTAAAAATGCTTATTTAGTCTATTTCACAGAATGAATTTAGAGTATCGAAACAAGTTGGCACTGTTGCCATGAAGAAGTACAAAGATGTGAATAAACTATAAGGTTTGAAGCACAAGGTGGCTACAAAAGCCAGCTCATCCCAATATTCCCATATATTATGGTCTTCTGCAGCCCAAGAATACAAAAAACTACCATACCTGTTACGATTCTAACTTCTGAAGAATTGCAAAGATTGATATGAGCATAAATCCATTTTTTATTAAGAACAACTTAAACTTAAAACTATATTATTCCTGATAGACAAACCATCAGATTATATTGAAGAAGCTTCCTGACAAAGTAACCCCTCTTTGTGATTAAAATTGAAGAACATTTTAAATTTTTCAATGAAACACAGGGTACCTATATTCAAAGAAAACCTTCCTCCCATCAAACACAAGACCATCATCTCCAATAGTATCCATCATATTGCGTGCTGCACCCTGGATCACAAATCTGAACTAAGCAGAAATGTCTAAAGGAGTACAGTCACTCAAATCCTACATAATCATCGAAAAAATACCACAGTTGGGAAATCAATAAAAGCAAATCCTCGAGAAGCTCCAGAGTTCCGTTCTCTTATGACACGAACATGACGAAGGGGTCCCCAATCAGCCTGCAAAATGGCAAGGTTTCAGCAAAATAAAAAAGACGACAGTGTTATCAAAGAGAAAAATGTTCATGTAAAAGATGGTCTCAAAAGCCCTACAAGAATCTGGTACAAATCTTCCTCACTAGTCTTTTGCGACAAACCCTTCACAACCACTGTAGCTGATGGTCCCTGTTAGCAAAAGTAATTTAAGGTTGTCGTTTTTCTAATTAATTATTTGACCAATTTTGCATATAGATAAAATGAGATCTAAGCACAAAATAAACTGCAAAAATAAGGAAAAAGAAGCTGAAAAGACTGCACTGAATATACCACTGCTGCAGAATGCCGCTTATCATCATGATCATGATCACGATCCCTCCATCTTTCACTTCTATCATAGCGGCTATCATCATAGCTGTCTTCTCTACGACTTCGACCATGACTTCTACCTCTAGGGGATCTTGATCTGGATCGATCATCACGACCACGAGAGTGGGAGCGGGAGTGTCCCCATCTTCCACGTGGGCTTGCATCCCTTTCAAAGCTCAGGTTCCTTTTATCTCGTTCATCATCACGGGAATCACGTCTTCGCCAGCCACTCTCTCTTCTACCCCTATCGTGTTCAGAGTCACCATTATAGCGACCAAGGTCATGATCTGTCTCATGACTGTTCTCCCTACTATGCCGAGAACCACGATGTCGATATTCATAGTTATCATTGTCTCGCCCCCCAAGCCTGTGATGGCGATCAAATCCATAATGGTGGTAGTTATCCACATCATGATAGCAATCGACATTGCGATAGGTATCACGAAACCTATCTGTCCCTCGAAAATCATCCATTTCACGAAATGAATCATTGTATGCTTTCTCATGTCTTCTAGACTCTCGAATGTCTGCATATTCATCATCAATATCTCTCCTTGTTTGAGGCCACGGGCCAGCAACATGGGCAGGTGGCTGGTAAGCATCTCGCTCAAGTATGTTCCGATGAAGATTCCCTCTTGGGTAGACAGTATCATTCGGAAAACCTCCATCTATGACTCTTCTACCACTGTATGAACCATTAACCCTGCCATCAAAGAAATAAAGCAGAAAATAATAGAAAACATTGGATTTCACACGAAACAAAATAGCCAAAAATTAAAATTTTAGTCAATACATGGGAATTGACAACAAATAAATGCTGAAAGGCTGTCATGAATATGTATGTAAAAAAGCTATTTCATCTGCATGGTATACAAATAGTATTAAATAGAAGAATAATACTCGGTGTTGGTCCACAGTACAGAAGAAGCTCACTTACCTGAAATTTGGTTCACTGACAGCACCATACCCCTCCAAGGCCTGTGGATTCAACAGAATAAGTCAAGTCAGCAATTAATATCTATGGTAGGGGTAGGGAAATCCGTAAATCCGTTCCATATCCAAAACCGCGAATGACTGCCTTTGTTTGTTAAGGATGAGATGGCACTAAATAGGGAGTACAAACACAGAACCATAGTTTCTTGCAAGTCATCCTGGATATCTAACAAAGGAGAAAACTGCAATTACGCTGTTAGAATCCCATCCTTGCTGCAGACTATAGCGTGCGGGATCCATTTCTGACAGGCCACGCCAATGATACTGTACAAATTTCTTGATGATCTTTCACAAGTTGAGGCAGCCGTTTGTTTGAGAACTTTGGATTTCTTCCTGTAACGGATGCACAACAGGCACAGTCATGCTAAATTTATAATTGGTGATAATCTATTGAATTTTCCCATTTTGACAAGTCCCTAAATTGGAAGCCCCAAAGCAACTTCAACAGATATCCCACCATCAAGCTTTCTAACTTCTTGAGGGTTGAAATATAGATACGGATCCAAAAAAGTTCAAATCATCTTCCATCAAAGAAACAAAATGATCTTTTTTGCCAATAATTGTAATGCAACAATCATAAAAGAACACAAACATATCAATTTAGCATAAGATTATCATAGAAGAAAGGAGTAGCTAATCAAGTGAAAGAAATAAAGCATACAGCACTTGTAAAAAATATTAGAAAGCATAAGAGTAGATAAAGCTGCCAAAACTTAATGAAACACAATAGAAGATAAAATAGAAACAAGCAAACCCTAGCCTGCTATTTACATTATTTTTAAAAAAGGAAAACTGCTGTAAACACAAGAAAATATCAGAAATATACATTGAGAAATGATGATACAAGGATTTCTGTTAGTCACTTCCCCTGAAATTCTATCCAACTACTAAGACAACTATCAAATCTCAAAATCCTCTAATAAATTACAATAAGAATAAAAGGTTGCGCTTCATTTCTATCCCAATAAGAATGAATAATGATACTCTTGTTATATCAATAACATCAATCCACAACATTGGCAATTGTATCATATACAGATATATCTACAAAACAATAGGAAAATAAAGGTCCATTTGGTAAAACATTTAGACACTTTTTGAACATATAACTTCTCCCTAGAAATTACAATAGTCTAATAGTTCTACCAAACACCACCAGCTTTTCAGATGCATGTAGCTTTTGGAACAGTAATTCCTTTACATTTTCAAGAACTGAGGTATGACAATTTTTAATCAGAAGTTAGCTTCTACACTTGGATTCAAAAATTAAAGTTCTACCAAACGGTCCCTAAAATCATAGAGACACCCAAAGGCATGGATTGTAATCTAAATTTTGCTTTAGCCTAACCCAATAAAAGGTTTGTACCAACATGTTGATGTTGCAACTTTTTAGTAGCAGAAATATAACATCAGCATGTCAGCCATAAAAATATGTCTGTCCAAATTCTGAAACGGACATTGATTCAAGAGACTACCTGGTCAATCTCATAATAGAAAACATTGAAAAAAACTTAAACAATAACCTAGTGATCAAGACATAAACCTTTAATATGCCAATTGTAAAACACTTCCATATGTTCTCAATGTTTGTTCTATGTTTTCTGTGCAAAAAATACAGTATCCCCAAAAAATCCTCACTCATCATGGCTATCACCCAAGAGAATCCTCATTATCCACTATGATGACAAGGTTAAACCAATACCATCCTATTTGTGATAAATATCTGTTTCACAAAACTAAATGGAGATATTTTCTCAATCAAAAATGACCTGTAAAGTACAATATTCTAAATAAGGAATTTAATAATTCAGAGGAAACTATTGTCTCACCAAAAACCACACCGTAAAGATTTAAGATCTATTTGGTAACACTTCTTGTAAAAGCTAACTTCTAGAAGGTATGATAGAAGCTAACTTTTGGGATGTTTTATAGAAGCTAGCTTGTCCAGAAGCTTGTTTGGCAAAATAGAGGACCATGTAGATTCTGGATATGGTCCTCTTAGGAAATGATGAAATTAAACCCCTAAAAAACCCTAAATTTCGATTCATTTGGAAGTTGACAAGGAGAGGAGATTAGTGTTTACGAATGGTGGCAAAATTTATAACACGAAATGTCTTTTGTAGCAAAATTTTTCTGTAGTGCCTAATCAAGGCCATTGGAAAATTCAATAGTCTTCTTTCCCTCATACCTTTATCATCCTCTCTCTCTCTCTATCTCTCTCTCTTTCTCTCTCTCTCTCTCTCTCTCCCCCTTCTTTTCTTCCACAACCGCCGCCCCACATGATCCTCCCCTCCTCCCTTTCTCCTCGCCACCGCCATCGCCTCCCCTCCCTCCCACTATAGTCGTTGTTGCCTCCCTCCCCCAACCTCCTCCTACTATCGCCATCGTCACCTCCCTGCCCCTCCCTATGCACTTCTCTTCCTCCTCTTGTAGTGCTTCCATCCTTTTCATCGTCACCTCATGTACCACGTTGCCCACCTCCACCACCACCTTCTTGCTCCTCCCCTTCTACCACCTCCTCGCTTACGTTGTCGTCGTCCCTCCCCCTCTTTCTCCTTTCTTTCAGCTGTTGGATGTATCCAATGATGCAACTTATGTACCTACAAGAATTCTTCCCTACAGATGCTAACACAAAAAATGACCTCAATTTATAAATAGTAATGGCCTTTATGTTACAAATAAATATAGGTAAAATGGGAAAATAAAGTTTTTAATACCCAACTTCTACTACAAGCGAGCTAGAAGTTGCTTCTCCAAAAGCTAAAAAATGTACATGGGACATATGATCCCAAAGTTGTGCCTTCTATGAAAAGTGAAATAGGGATACCCTGTTTGGAACTACTTCTAGTTACTCTCAACTTCAGCCAAAAGCTGTCCCAAACATACACGTAGTCACATACATTATATCTTAGTCATGAAGGCATAATCCACCAAGGAGTAACAGAATAGATGGCTTTTGGCTTCCAAAGTTTCCATCTTTGCAGCGGTGATGGGTTGGCCGCTCCAAGCTTGGCCAGTCTCAATATCTAGGTGGTTGCTATAATGGCGAAAGGGAGAGAGTACGATGATATGGGGAAGAAAAAATGGGAGCTGTGATTTGATGGTAAATATTTATTTCAGTTTTGCTTACATTATTCCAAAGCTAGAGTCAAAATCCAATTATAACTATTGAAAAGAATGATCATGGAATTAAGGCTCTCTTTCAAGGTAAAACTTTTCTTTATTTTCATAATTAGGCATCAAATTGACCACAACTATCTAAATATTGGATTATAAAATAGGTAGCCACAAGGCCCAGAACACCACTAAAATCTGTGAGATGAACCCACTGTTGTGCGCCAACTGTGAATGGACTTATGAATATGGCAAAGTCTAACAGCTTATAACATGAAGGTAGACAAGAACCAGTTTTAACAATATGGTACCAGTAGAAGTGAGTATCAATAGCAAAGCTATGAGGGATGCAGGCATTTAATATGAGAGAAACGTGATGGCAGTAAAAGCTGCAGTTTGCATAACTTCAAGGTGGAAGTGATGATATCGTATTTATGTAAAACAATAAAAGATAATTGTAGCTTCCTAACTACAAGGTAAACAAGACATCAGTCGAGGTGGAATTATTCAAGACGGTTCTCTCCTTCTCTTGAAATCCATATGATCTGAAGGCAACAATATTCCAGTACTAAGATTCAATGCACCTTCCTCAAGAGTATGTACGTATTTTAGCAAATAAAAGAAGTAAAGAACCAACAATAATGTTTATAACCTATCAGAATATCAATTTCATAAAACATGACAATACTTGATCCATCAACCTAGTTATCTGAAGACAGAAGACAAAACAAAACAATACCATTTCAACAGATGCCACGAGAAACTTGTAAATCAGATATCGATCGGTTCACATTGCTAAGTCATTTATCACGACACGAAACTATGCAAATCCAGCTCCGAAAAAAGTAAAGATCATCGTCATCATCAACATAAACAATCCCGGTGAATCATCAAGCATCCTTAACACCTAGCAGAAAACAGCATAACCAGCTTAAAAAATCCACCTTACCTCCGAGTAGCGTTCAAAAGAGCATCTACAACAGGCGAGAGATATCAAAAATCGCAGCTTCGAAACCGTTTTCCCAGTGAGAAACACGACAAGAATCCTTCCTTCCCTTGAACTGCTTTTTGAAATCTGAGACAGATTTTTAAAATTTAAAAAAACAGAAACACGCCGATTTCCGTGGAATCAGAAACCCTAGAAACTCTCGTGGACAAGAGAGGCATAGATCGAACAGAAGAGGAAATTTACGAACCCTAGGAGATTTGGGAGACCGGAGAGAAGAACGAACGGGAAAGGGTACGATACAAACAAGGGGCGCACGGGAACGGAAGGTTAACAATCCCTTAGACCGTAATCGGGTCAGACCTGGATCCGGTGTATGGGTTGTCTGGTCTGGGCAACAAGCGATCCCTTGACGCCCATGATCTGGACCGTCCATTGATTAACAAGGGAATCGGACGATCAGAGTTAAGAATCCTTTTTGTGTTGTTTCCTTGCAAGCTTTTCTCCTTGCCACTCTTCAACTCGGAGGGAAGCTTGTCGGCGTGATCAGGTGCTAAACATCCACAGTGAATTCCTTTCTTCATCATGTTTTCTTTGTATGGAATTTTAGATTGCAAATCATTTTTTTTCAAAGTTACATGATGATTAGAAATTTATTTAAACATGCGAATTTTCTGAAATAAAAGTATTTGGCCAATTGATTCAGTAAAGAACTTAAATTATTTTGTCCTAACACCATAGCAATCGTTGGCTTTATTTCATTACTACTCGTTAATTTTGTCTTTATAAAAAAAATTGCAAATCGTAAAGTATTTATGTTACTATGAAAATATACATAGCTATAAGTGTTATGACCAAGTGTTCAAAAAACACAAATATTCTATCTTCCAAAGGGTAGAAGGTTAAATAAGTTCTACATTAAAATAAACTAGACAAAACACAGCAAAATAGTTTGTAATCCAATATTATAGTTGTGGAAAGAACAAAATTCAAAAGACACAAATAGAGATCCTATATCTCTGAAGTATCATGTCCTGAAGTAGTAGACAACAATAACGTCATCAATTGAGATTCATTTGCAGGTGTAGCATTGTTGAGAAGCGTAGTGTCTTGAGTTGGATGTCTATGATTCCAAGTCGTTTGTATATGTCGAATCGTTTGTGCCATGAAAGAAGTGGTAGATTCCTGTTCAGCAACAAGATTTTCTGTCCATCAAGAAGTTAGATGCATGATTTGATGAAATATAGAGGATATATTTCTACCTTGATTTCTAAAAATAAGGTCATTCCTACTTACCCAAAAACTTCAAAATGCTACACTCCTATTTGGATTCAAAATAAGTCTTGGAGTAAGCCTAGAATAGAAATTGTTATTCCGAGCGGAATAGTAATTCCTATTCTAATTTACTTATTCTAGAATAGTTATTCCACAAAAAGAATAGAATAAAGTTATTCTCATACATATATGTATACGGTGTATTTATTTTTGTTTAAAAATTAATACATATATAATATCATGCATACATGCTTTAAATTAGATATATTTCTTAATAATCAAGTTATTTATTATTAATCTGCATATTTTCCACTTATTCCAACAGTTATTCTGATACTTATTCTATTTTTCATCTAAACCAGAATATCTCCTTATGTTCACTTATTCACCTTTAAAAGAAAACACTTTCCAACTAAATAGCAATATTGTTAAAATACATATATCACTTTCTACTTATTCCTACTTTTCTTATTCTACATCCAAAGAAGAATTGCAAGAACAAGAGTATTCCATCCACACTGATTGATTTTAAATTTAAGAAAATGAAAAAAGGAAAAGATTTCAGAAATGTTAATTCTATTCACTTGATAATTTGCATTTAGTAGCAAAAAGTCCCAAATAACAGAAGGTACGAGACACATTGAAGAAAAATATGTGATGTTGTTTTAGTATCATAGCTACAAGCTTCACAATAAACCGGTCCAGACCAACCTCTCCTATTTAGTTAGGTTTAGACAAAATTTTACCATGAACTACAAGTTAGGCAAAAACTTTTACTTTTAATGATGCAGCACTTTTCCATACATTGTTTCTGAAAATTGACCTTAATCTTCCATCATTTAATATATCATAGCAACTCTTGACTAAAAAGGCTTTATTTACTATTAACATCTAGGAAACAGAGTCCACATCATTAGATAGGATAATGGAATTTTCAATAGTAAGAAATTGTTGTGCTCAGAAATGAGGGGAATGCATACTAATGAAGGAGTTATTAATAAAAATTTCCCATCCGTCGTTCTGGAAAGTCAAGCACAAATTTCTTATAGAACATTTTTTATTTTTTGCTAATGAATATAATTCAGGAAATGAAAATGTCAAAGGAGTGCTTACAACCCATCTATTTTCCCAAAATAGGGTCTTCATGTCATTATTTACTAAGTAATTGGAAAAGGTGTTGATGATAAGAAAGTAGGACTTAAGTTCCTGCCAAATGGGTAAAGAGTTCCTAAAAGTGGTATTTAGGAGAGCACCAAAAACATTATAAGAAAAATATTTGCTTTTTACAAGACTTAGTCATTTGAGGCCATCCTTGTTAACAAGAATTTGCCAAAGCAACTTGCATTTGAGGGCAACACTAAAATGCCTTATATTAATGATTCCTATGCCATTATGATGTTTTTTTCTACAAATATTATACCACCTGGCCAAAGGATATCCCTTATCTCCTAAAATGTTAGGAGTCCATAGAAAACGTTACCAAATCTGATTGATTTCATTTTCCACCTTAGCTGGAAGGTGAAGAACAGAAAGGTAGTAGGTCGAAATAACATATAATACTGAATTTAGGAGCATAAGACGACCTCTAAGGGATAAATATTTAGATTTCCAAACTTCTACTTTTATTGTGATTCTATCTAAAATTGCTACACAATCATTACAAGAAGCTTTTTTAAAATGTAGGGGCAACCCTAAATAAGATATTGATAAAGAAGTTATTGAACATTCCAACATTGCACTATATTAGGTAGCTAATTGATCAGAGATCCCAATCCTAGTCAAGGATGATTTATTGAAGTTTATCTTTAACCCTGAATAGGCTTAGATGCAACATAATTTTTTTTTAAGATTAATGATACATCATCAAATGGGGTTACAAAAAATAGTGTATCATTAGCATATTAAATATTTAACACCTCTGGTCCATTATTGGGAAACCTAATTCCTTTAATAAGATGATTTTCCTTTCCTAAACAAAGCATTTTGTTAAGAATATGGGCTACAATTATGAACAATAGAGGAGATAAAGGGTTTCCTTATCGAGAGTCATTTGTGGCTCCAAAATATCCTTTAGAAAATCCATTGACCAAAATAGGAAATTGAGCCAAAGATACACACATTCTCGTCTAGGTGATTCATTTTTTGTCAAAACTAAAACCCTTAAGATAGTCTAAAAGGAATTCCCACTTAATATTATTAAAGGCCATTTTAAAGTCTAATTTGATCATAACCCTAGGCTTATTAGCAATATACAAGAGATTAAGTGTTTCTTATGTCACAATAAAACAGTCACTGATATTTCTCTCAGGGAGAAAGGCACATTGGGAATCATCTAGTAGGGTATTTAAAATGGGGTTAAGTCTAGTGGCCAGACATCTTGAAATAATTTTGTAATTACTATTTAATAGACTAATGAATCTAAAATCTTGAATTTTCTCAGCCTTAGCTTTTTTGGGAATAAGGATAATAAAAGTTTGATTAATACTACTTAAAGCCTCCAAGTCATTTGTTTGATGAAAGTGTTGGAAAACTTTTACCAGATCAATCTTAAGTATCTTCCAAAAATGGTGATAAAAGCAGAGGGGGAATCCATCAGAGCCGAGGAATTTTTCCCCAGAAAGAGCAAAGGTACTATTCTTAATTTCCACTTCAAAAAATGAGATCTCAATATTTTGAGGTTGGAGGACTTTATTTGGCAGAAGGGAGTCCCAATTTAGTGAGATCCAAGGAGAGGAGGGCTTATAGAATAGGGAAAAAAATTGTGTTTCATTGACATTGCAGATTGTACCAGTTGAGTCAGTGTAAGTACCATTGATATTAAGAGAACATAAAGTATTTACCCTTCTTCTACTATTAACAGTTTATGAAAGAAGGCAGCATTAATGTCACCTTCCTTAAGCCATTGGATGCAAGAACATTGCCTTAAATAATCTTCTTAGTTGAGAAGGATGTTAAAGTTTTTAAGCTTTAAATATCGCTTTTGTTGCTAGTCATTTAGGGATCAAGGAGGAGTTTCTACCTGAACATCAAATCTATGGATCAAATATTCAATTTCAACCAATCTAGAATTATGATCAAGCCTATTAGAAAACTAACCAGTTATTAATAGTTTGCTTTGTAACTTTGAGTTTATAGGAAAAAGATGGTGTGGGATTAACATTAAATAGGGCATTTCTCCAAGACCTATAGAATTTAAAGGGGAAAGGTCGCCACTAGGGGTGGCAATGGGTCGGGTCTGGGTCGGTCGGGTCTGGGTCGGGTCTACCTATATCCAAACCCAGACCCATCATATTTCATGGGTCTGGGTCCGGGTCTGGGTCTGAAAATCAAGACCCAGACCCAGACCCAGACTCATGAAGATGATGGGTCTGGGTCCGG
>JAMKQA010249052.1:0-21491 GCA_024699735.1 Posidonia australis | reverse complement strand
TGCCGAACCACTATAAATCCTTGTGCATATCGATTTCTCTCATCCTCTTCTTGTATGTTTATTAGTTGCATAAGTACTAAATCTTGATTAAATTTAGTTATTGATATCCATTGTATGCAATTAATATTAAATTACGAAAAGTAGCAATAGTAATTCTGAAATTGATAATTCTCTATTCACCCCCCTCTAGAGAGGCCTTTCGATCCAACAATCTCAATACCTCATTCTTCCACAATATGGTAAAATGCCATAGAAGGGCAAATAATATTTCCTCCCTTCACATTAATAATGCAATAATCCTTTCCCAAATGGAGATTTGTAGAGAAATTGAGAAACATTTTACTAAGCTATTTAACATGGATAGCAGTCTTCATATCTCCCTTAGCTGGGATACCCTTATCCCTGTCAAAATTTCTTTCCCTGAACAGCTTGAGACTCCTTTTGAGGAAGAAGAGATTAGATCTAATGTTTTTAAATTAACTGGGGACAAGTCTCCAGGTCCTGATGGCTTCCCTTTGTTCTTCTTTCATCACTACTGGGATATGCTGAAAAAGGAAATACTTAACATATTCTAGTGCTTTCATTCTTCCAATGATCCTGAGTTTCTTTCTGCAATTAATCAGACCTTTATTGCACTCATTCCAAAAAAACAGAGTGTCATAAGGATTCAAGATTTTAGACCTATAAGTTTGGTTAATAGTCTTTACAAGATTATAACTAAAACTCTGGCTTCTAGGCTTTCACGAGTGCTGAATTTAGCCATTGATACTTCACAGAGTGCCTTTTTGGCTGGGAGATCTATTGGAGATTGTTTCCTTGTGGCACAAGAAACCCTACACTTTATGAGATTTTCAAATATTAATGGCTTCATTCTAAAATTAGACTTTGAAAAAGCTTTTGATAACATTAAATGAAACTTTTTGATAGATACACTTTCTGGAATGGATTTTGGGGATAAGTGGATCTCTTGGATCCGTATGTGTATATCTACTGCTAAATTCTTTGTTTTAATTAATGGTTCCCCTAAAAGATACTTTGGGGCCTCCAATGGTTTAAGACAGGGTGATCCCTTATCTCCTTTATTATTTATTATAGCTACAAATGTGTTAAATTGTATGCTGCAAGCAGCCAAGAGAAACAATCTTATTTCTGGGATTAAATTCCCACATGAAGGACCATCTCTGGTCAATCTACAATATGCAGATGATACCCTGTTATTTTTGCTAGACAGTATTGACAATATGATTAATATTAAAAGAATTCTATGCTGTTTTCAGACTTGCTCTGGCTTAAAAATCAATTTTCATAAATCTTCCCTTGCAATATTTTGGGATGTGATAAAGCTGACCTTCCCCTTATGTATCTAGGATTGCATCTGCATTATAAAAGAGCCACTAGTAACATGTGGACACCTGTGATAGAAAAGATTTCTAAGAAACTTTCTTTATGGAAGGCCAAGCACTTGTCTTTAGGGGGCAGGTTGGTCTTAGTTAATGTTGTTTTATCAACTATTCCCACATATTATATGTCGGTCTTACATATGCCTCTAAAGATTGAGAAGGTAATTGATTCTCTTAGAAGCAAATTTTTATGGAATTCTTTGTCTCCAAATCAAAATGGGCTTCACTTAATTAAGTGGCCTAATCTATGTAGATCAAAACAGCAAAATGGTTGGGGAATTATTAATTTAAGAAATTTTAGTGCAGCGTTGAAAACTAAGCTGCTTTAGCACTTTCTTTCTAACTACCACTGTCCTATTTGGAAAACACTTTTAAGGGTCAGATATCTCCACAGGAGTGGACCTGGAGTAATTCTGAACTCTTCTGCTATTAACTGTTCTCCTCTGTGGCTCTGTATCAAACAATATTATAATTTCCTTAACTGTTTCACTACTTCTAGTGTTGGTAATGGCAATAACACAATATTCTGGGATTAAAAATGGTGGAGCGATATCCCTTTGAAAAATATCTTGTCTGGATTATATAGTTTAGCCAGATTTAAGAAGGCTTCTGTTAGAGCAACTCTGGACATGTTTAGATTTGACTTTAATAGACTATTTGACTTGGCCTATTGCTATTTGTGTGATCCTACTTTACTTCAATCTCAGTTAGAATTCTTTGATAATATTATGCAATCTTTGAATCTGGGTGCCAGAGAGGATAATTTGAATTGGTTACCTTCCAAGGATAAATTGTTTTCGGTAAAGGCGGCTTACTGTTTACTAAATGATGGTGGTCTTCGCAATCCCTTTTATAGATGTTTATGGAAAAGCAATACCCCATTAAAAATTAAGCTTTTCTCTTGGTTAGTTATTAAAAATAAAAATTTGACAAAGGAAAATTTGATTAAGAGAGAGTGGTTAGGTCCCTCTCTTTGCATTTTTTGTTCTGCTCATATTGAAAGCAATAACCATTTGTTTTTAAATTGCATTTTTATCAGGAGTATTTGGAGATTTTTCCTGGCCTCTGATTTATACCCAGGATTTTTTCGAGTTGCAGATTTATTTCAGTCTTCTCCTCATCTAAAATTTGAATTATCATTTTTTGGTTGGACCTTCTTACTTCAAATCATTCTCTGGTTGATTTGGAAAGAAAGGAATAATAAGATCTTTCGTAATACTGTCAGATCATATACTCTTGTCATTCATGATATTATTTCACTAATGTATTTTTGAGTAGAAATGCTTGTTTCAGGCTTTGAAAAGGATGAAATGCTTCAATATACTTCTGATATGGCTTCACAATTGGTAGAGCATTCTACCCCTTCTACTATCCCCTCATCCTCAAGAAGCATTCCTGAAGAAACCCCTAGAGTGGATTCAGGGAATTTGCAGAGTAATTTGGAAGACTTTGAGGCCTGAAACTGAGCTGTGTTTATAAGAAACTATCTCTACTTGTATCTTTTATTGGTACTTATTTGATTGGCTGCCTTTTTTGATTCATTTACAGTGGGACTTTAGGTTCGAGGTACTGTATAATTATGACATGACAATGCTTTTATTTGACGTCTTTAGCCTCTGAAATGAAAATTCTATAAATCGTTTCCAAAAAAAACTATGTGAAGCTTGTACAATTGGAAAGCAAAGTCGACATTCATTTGTAGTAGACCGGAATCAACATGCACCACAACCACTTGAGATCTTACACTCCGACGTGTGTGGACCAATGAACACTGCCTCGATTGGTAACAACAAGTATTTCCTCATTTTTATTGATGATCTTACCAGGAAAACATGGGTCTATTTTCACCAACAAAAAATTGAAGTTTTCGAACTTTTCAAGACCTTTAAGGCATTTGTTGAAAAGCAAAGTGGTCAATCTATTAAAGTTCTTTGAACCAACAGTTGTGGCAAGTAAACTTCTAACAATTTCATGCATTATTGTGAGGAGCATGGCATCAAGCATGAGAGCACATTTCCATATACACCTCAACACAATGGCATTACAAAGCGAAAGAATAGGTCCATAATGGACATGAAGGTATGCCAAATTATTATTTCTCAATGGATAACTTCGAAAAGAAGTATATATCAAACAACCATCGAAATTTACAAAGAAGGGACATGAAAGTAAAGTATATCACTAAAAGAAGACGCTGTATGGACTCAAGCAAACGCTACGAGCATGAAATCAATACATTGATTCATTCCTCCTAGCTACCGAGTTTCAAAGGAGTTCTTCAGATCATGTGGTTTATATTAAGACCGCTAATCACAACTTGCTATTGGTAGGTCTTTATGTTGATGATTTGATCTTTACAAGAGATAATAGTGAAATGAAAGAAAAATTCAAGGACATGATCATGCACAAGTTTGAGATAATGGCATTTTCTTGGGTAAGAGGTGCACCAAGGAGATAATGGCATTTTTGTTTCACAACAGCGGTATGCCAAGGCGTTACTAAAGAAGTTTCAAATGGATGATTGCAATCCTACAAGGACTCCATTTGAGGTAGGAGTGAAGCTATCAAAAGATGGGAATCAGTTGATCCTACATATTTTAAACAAATTGTAGGAACTTTGAGATATCTCACACACACAAGACAGGATATCTCGTTTGGAGATGGTTTACTAACAGATTCCTTGAGCATCCACGTCAACCTCACATGCAAGTTACCAAAAGAATTGTGAGGTATGTGAAGGAAACTTGTGAAAATAGCTTATTCTACAAGTCATCTACTACCAATAATCTTGTTGGATATTCAAATAGCAATTGGGGCAACGACGTGAATGATCAGAAAAGCACATGTGGTTATTCTTTTAGTTATGCATTTACCGTCTTCTTATGGTTGTCAAAGAAACAATCTATAGTGACACTCAACCTGTGAAGCTGAATATGTAGTTGCAACATCTTGTGCATGTCAAGCTAAATGGTTAAAACAATTAATGAAGGAGCTTCAGCTTTCCACTTGATGCACCAATGAAGATACACCTTGATAATGTAGCAAAAAATCCGATTGCACATGGAAGAAGCAAGCACATAGAAACTTGGTATCATTTCTTACGTGAGCAAGTACAAAGAGGAGAGACTGAATTGGTGTATTGCAATCCGATTGCAACCTCGCTAAACCTTTTCTTCACGAAGAATGAGTGTAGTGCGTGTATAGTGTTGTACATGTTGTGGTCGCTTACCATAAAACGTGTTTTATGTGGGTAATTTTTTTGATGTTTTTAGTGCCTAAAATACCTCATTGTAATAGTTATTTTTAATATAAGTTGGATAGTCACCTGTGTACTCATCATTCTTCTTCCTCTTATAAATTTTTTTTCTTCCACCTCAAGTGGAGGTCTTCTCTTTCAATGGAGTCGTCTCATTAACACTTGACGTCTTCTTGTTAAAGCTCTTCTTTCGTTGATTTGGAAATCTTATAATGATAAAAAAAAAAATTGTAAACTGATTGCTAATTTTAATACCATATTTAGCAATGATTTGCGTTTTGATTGCTCTTCTTAATCAACTTGCTGCAACGGAGGTTTCCCGTTGCCACTTTCTACGTTAAAAGTTGTTTAGTTTTGTCTATGCTGATTGTTGGGTTTTGGTTGCTGTTTTTTTTTTTTCTGTAAACGATAATTAATATATATTACATTCAACATTCTTAACATCAAGATTCATATCAAACAAGTCAATGTTTGAATTAACAATTTAAACTACAACTACTAAATGATGGACTAAGATTCACTTTATGACAGACCTCGACTCTCCTTAAGGTTAAACTATTCTCTTGACTTGTACTTCATAATAAAAATCTCACTAAAGAGAAGTTGACCAAAAGAGATTAGACTAGATCTTTAAATTATATTTTTTACAACTTACATATTAAATCTAATAATCATTTGTTCATGTTCTACACTTATATCCTGACTTTTATAGTTTATATTACTTATTTCAATATAAACCTAATTTTATTAAGTTATTGTAACTGATGTCTTGTTTCAAGTAATTCTGGTTAAGTTAGAAAGAAAGAAATAGTAGAATTTTCTGTGACTCTTCTAAATCTTCTTATCTTATTATTTAAGATGTCATTAGACTATCGAATCAATATTTAGATTCTCTCTCTTTAAGATTTGAAAAGAAGGATTTGAAAAATTTATTATCTTCAATGAAAATCACATAATCTGCGAATCAAACCTCCATTTACACCACGGAAACAGAACAGTAGTTTTATTTATTTCCTTAAAAGAAAAAAAAAACTTATTTACCAACCTTACTGGATGATCTATAACTTAATGACAAAAACATTACCTTATCTTCTTTCTTTAATTCTATATTATGCTACGTGAATTTTGAACCTTACTAATACTACTTACCATTACCAAAAACTACATCTACTAAAAATGAAACCACTTTTCCGAAAAAATAGTTCCTAACATATAGTTCATCCGTGCATCTTTCCAAAAGATATTTGTAAGTTTTTCTATGGTTTAAATTAAAAAAGTTTAATGTTCTTACAAGCAGGAAGGAATTTAAAGCATATTCATACAAGCTGGACGGAAATAAAAACAATGTTCTTACAGCACTATACTCCCGAAATAGTCATGCCGTACTCTTTTTTTTTTTTTTGGGTAAGTAAAATGTTTTCCAGAGTATTACAGAGTATTACATATAATCATCACTACTTCGATGGCCAGGAAACCGTATTGGCATTTTAATTCTAAAGAAAATAACATTTACCGCTACTATGATCAACAGACTGATGAAACTAGCCTCAACTGAAATCATATAATCTACCGTTAATTTGTTGTAGTTGGTCCTCCATTCAGTCAATACAGAACTTAGAGAACCTCGCAAATCAGTCAGACGAAGTTTAACGATCGAGCAGATCCCAAAACTAATATCATCAGAACGGAAATGTACTTCTCATCCACAGCCCACGTCGAGCCGTGTAGGAAGGTGTCCTAAGATTTCATTTCCCATATTCATCACATGATAACAATAACAAATGCGTAAAAACAAATCCAACGAAAAAAAACTAAGAAAAACCATCAGAAAAAAAGGGTTAGACAAACCCAGATTCAGAAGTGAGAATTTGGATGCATCACTCGAGCAGTCGGTTCAAGTGTTGGATTATTATAATGACTTCATCCTGATCCATGGCAACCAATCAAACACCAGGGAGATACGGCGCAAACGCTTATGCTTGCAAAACCAATAAATATTCTTACAAAACAGAACAAAACGGGAGAAAAAAACATTCACCAGATCGACGCGACAGGAGAAGGTAAGCAAGTAAGCTCAGTGGCGGCTAATAAGATATTGGTTCGATTCTGCCAGCGGATGACCTCAACTCGCACTTCAGAAGAGGGAGCTTTGTAACCTCATCGCATACTCCTCCTCCTCCTCTCAAATCCAACAAACAGAAACGAAAAGTGGAATGGAGATTCAAAAACCAACAGATAAAGAAGGAGAGAGAAGGGATAAAGAGATTGCTCGGTTCAGCGGGGTAGTCGACATGCAAACCCCCGTGTCCAAGAGACGGAGGCCCGCGATACGGTCTGTTGAGCTTGAAGTTTTCGAGATCGTCACTGCAATCTCCGCATAAAAATCCCTTCGCACATCAATCTCACAAAAAAAAAATTGGAAAAAAAAGAAGAGAAAACAGAGAAGCAAAGCAAAAAATTCACAAAAATCCAAACCCTAGATCTACATCCACCCCGAGGGGCAGCGAACACCAGGAAGAATAGGCACCGTAACCTAAAGGGGTGTTGTTGATGCCTATATATACAAAAACTTCGACCCGGTTCCTCTCGGTTCGACCATTCCTCCCGGTCGACACTGGTCTGACCACGATGGACCGTGGTGTTTGTCAGTTGTCACTACCTGGATAGGATCATTCTAACCCAGTCATATCCGAACACGTGGCGCGCACTGCCATTTCCGCTTCCAGCAGAGCCGAAGACCGTTCGGGCCGTAGACTTGCGGCCAATCACGGAATAATCCAGACTACAGAGGGAGAAGGAAGAGCGATGCTCTGCACCGGGAGGATCGTTGCTTGTTGCTCTTCTTCTTCTTCTTCTTCTTCTCCTTCTTCTCATTTGACCGCCACTGCCGCTACTTCGGTGCCGTACGGGGGATTGCTGATCCATCGGGACTGGAGGTCGAGTTCATTATTGCTACGCGAGCGCAAGGCTGGAGGGTTCGATCTACGGTGCCAGTCTGTTGCCCGTTCGGGCGATCCTCCTGATGCAACTCCGTCCTCTGCCGAGCCCTCGGTTTCGGCCAATGATACTGACAAGAATCCCGCCAGGTAATGGGTGGATGGATATTTGATTGGCGAGATCTGTGAACAATATTTCAATTTGTGCTGAAATACTCCAGGCCGACATGATACATGCAGCTGGGAACCATGTTGTATCTCCTGGAAATCTCTAACCTGTGAGGATCAGTTGGCAAGTTGGCATTTCCAGTCCACACAAAAGAAAATTATCAATTTCATGTTGGGTTAAAATTCAATTAAATGTGAGTTAATATAAAATTAATTAAAGTATCAGAGGTTATTTTGTGAATAGGTTTATTAATAGTTATCCCTTTGGTTTTAGGTTGAACTTACTGACATCATAAGTGATGTGGATTTAATGTATAGAGATTATTTAGACATATTTCTATTTGTTAATGAATTAAATTGAAAATATGTAAAATTATAAAGTTCTATAAATAAAAAATCATAGTTTCAAACCTTAAACTTTTGACCTCCTTTCTCTCTCACTCTATGTTGAGAAAATAAAGACAAAGAGGTATGTGGTGGTTTGGAAGACTGAATCTTGTACACATGATCAAGAATGATTTCTTCCATTTTTGACATAAATTGAGGTACATTTTTGATTATGTTTGCTTTTTGATAATTTAACATGTTAAGATCCTATGTACGAGGAACAAGATAACTTTTTCCCCTTTTATGTTCTTAGTTCAATCTAGATTTGATATATTTATCTCAATATTATGATATATTAAAATCAACAAGTGGTATTAGAGTTAATCATGTTTAGATTATCAAGGAATATTTTATTATACATGATTAATATGAAAATCAAGTTTTCTTTAATCTTTAAGATTACGAAAGTAGAGATTTTTAGGCAACAATTACCGTAGCAGATGTCCGTTGTGATCGTTAAAAATTATCAGGAAAATAACAAACGTTCATTGCAGACATCCGCTATGGACATTAGTTACTTCCCTATACTTCGCAAGGAAATAACAGACATCTACTGCAGACGTCTACTGGTTCTTTGTGGACACCAAGATTATTACGAACGTTTGTCAGGACACATTTTGTGCATATCAAGGTGTTTACGGACATTTGCGTAGATGTCTGTCTGGAAAAAGTTTTGTTAACTATGATAATTCAATTTTTAGTGTTTATTCCTTTTTAATGTCTGATTTTTCTAAATATATTAATTCAAACAACATGTTATCCAAGTAGCTACTGTTGTGTAAGTTGATTTATTTGGAATATTAATATGATTACATCTTTTAAAATTCATGTGAATAGTTATTGACCTAAAGAGATTTGTCTTATTTGGTTGAATTTTAAACATGTCTGCGATAATAAATGTGTGATGATCGTCAGGTTTTCTACATGGGTTAGTCAGTCAAAAGGAAAGTTTAGTATATGACAAGATTGATTGTCAATATTTAATTACTACAATAAGAATATTACTTGCAAGTTGACATTTCTACTGAAAGGTTAAATGTTGATATTACGTTAGGTATCTTGATATGGGTTCCATAACAAATTAAATTTATTTGTTTGTTTATTTATTATCAAACATTGATACAGTTGTCCTTGGATAAACTATTCTTTTAGTTCTCATGTATTTATTAATTTATTCAGTTAATGCATCTGCTCTAATAATCATCAACATTAATTCAACTCTCATGCTTAGCAATATAAATTTTAAGTACTGCAAGGAGAACGTAATGATTGTTTTCAAGTGCATGGATATTGACTTAGCCTTCAAGACAGAATAACTTCTTTATGTTGAGTTTGATAGTTCTACTAAGAACAAGAAGGCTTATGAAAAATAGGAGTGTTCTAATTGACTGAGTTTAATGATCATGAGGCGTGTCATTCTAGAGACATTTAAGAGCATAATGTCGGAAAAGACAAATGTCAAACAATTTTTCAATGATCTTTTGAAACGATCTGCCAATAATGAAAAGGTGGAAACTAGTATATTTTTGGTAAATTTAGTTTCTACGAGGTACAAGGCCAATGAAAATATAAAGAAGTACATCTTGGAAATGTCTCACATTATTTTAAAATTAATGACATTTAAGTTAAAGCTGGCGGAAGATTTGTTCGTGTATTTAGTTTTGATTTTTTTTTTTTTTGCATATTTCAGTTAATTCAAGGTCAATTACAATTATCAGAAGGAGAAATGGACTCCTAATGAGTTTATTTCGCATTATGTGAAAGAGGAAGAGAGACTGAAGCATGACAAGGTAGAGAGTGCTCACTTGACAAAGACAAAAGAAATTAGAGCCTAATGAAACTACAGGTGCTTCACCCAAGAAGCAACAGAGACATATTGAGTTTATCTATCACTTTTGTAAGAAGAGTGGGTATAATAAGGAAGATTATACCAAGTATCATACTTAACGTGCTAAAAAAGATATATCTTTTACTTGAATTTGTTTTGAAGTTAATATACCTTCTATACTTAAACATACTTGGTGGACAAATTCTGGTGCAACTACTTACATAAATGTGTTTATGTAAGGTTGTTTAAGTTGTCAGACATCAAGTGATGATAAGAGATATATTTTTGTGGGTGAAGACAATAATGTAGAAGTAAAAGTTATTGGTCATTTTAGATTGTTGTTAAGAATGGGTTGTAATTTAGATTTGAAAGAGACTTATGTTGTATCGTTATTTAGGCAAAATTTGATTTTTGTTTTTGGTTTAGACAAATTTGGATACTTTTGCCTTCAAGGAAATGAAAATTTTAATCTTTTTTGATATTCTAATCTTATTGGTACTGGTTCTTTGAATAACAATGATAATTTATATTTACTTGATTCAACAACTTCTTATAATGAAACATTACATTCTATATTAAGAGACACAAAGCGAAAATTAATTGAGAATTCCACTTTACTATGGCATAAGCATTTAGGACATATTTCTTAACAACAAATAAAAAGACTTGTGTCCGATAGAATTCTTCCTTCTTTAGACATAGTAGACTTCCAAGTTTGTATTGAGTATATTAAGGAAAAATAAACTAATATTAAGAGACAATAGATGTTCAAATGTCATAAAAATAATATATATGAATATTTATGGATCATTCCGTACGATATCTTAGAAGGGTCTATAATAATTTATTACGTTTATATACGACTATTCACATTATAGCTACTTATATCTCATATATGAAAAATCACAAATCTTGGATATGTTTAAATAATATAAAGTTGAAGTTGAAAATCAACTCAACAAAAGAATTAAATTCATAACATTTAATCATGGTGGTGTTATTATGGTAGATACGATGGATCTAGTGAATAACGTTCAGATTCGTTTGTCAAGTTCTTGGAACAATGTGGTATTGTTCCTCAATACATCATGCTTAGTTCTCCAACCATGATTGGTATTGTCAAAAGATGCAATATACTTAAAGACATGGTGAAGAGTATAATTAGTCATTTTACCTTATTAGAATCTCTTTAAGGTGAGGTTATATATTAAATAGAGTATCAATTAAAGTAAAGGCTAGAACCCTTTATGAATTATTAGTTGGGAAGAAATCCAGTATAAAATATTTTCATGTGTGGGATTGTTCAGTTGAGGCTAAGTCTTATAAGTCTAATGAAAAGAAACTGGACTTATGAACCGTTAATTGCTACTTTGTTAGATATTCTGAGAGGATTAGGGGTTTTAAGTTTTTCAATCCTGCTACTTGGTCATTTTTTGATATCGATGATGTTTGATTTCTTGAGGAAGAAAGCTTAAGGGGAAATATAAGGTTAAAGACATTGTTTTTAAAGAGGAATTTATTTCTTTATCTACAATTGCTATTGACAATGATCATAAATTAATTCCCAATATTGTTTAAAATGTAAATCCAAAGCAAGACATTGTTGATCCTTTTCCTATTTAAAATCAATCACTCATTCAAAAAAAACAAACTTAATTCTCTTAAAAGTCAATGCTACTTATGAGGTCCATTAAAGAGAAGAAAAGTGTGATTTTAGATAATTACGGCGTATTTCTTTAGGAAAATCAAATAGATAATGACATGATAAACAACGATCTAATCAACGTTTGTTAAGCAATCAATAGTTCCGACTTTCAAAATTGGATAGATGTCATGAATGACGAGTTTAAAATCATAAAGGACAATGATGTTTGGGATCTTGTTAGTTGTAAATATATATTTAAAATCAAGAGAGATTCACAAGATAATGTAGATAGATATAAGACTCGTCTTGTCACTAAGGAATTTATTCAATGAAAAGACATTAACCATAAAACGATTCTCACTAGCTTCATCGAAAAACTCTTTCTAGATTAGTATGGTATTGGTTGTTCACTTTGATCTTGAGCTACAACCAATGAACGTAAAAACAACGTTTCTCAATAGTAACATTGATGAAACGATATATAAGATGTAATCAGAACACTTTGTATTAGGTAACGTAAAGAAAATGGTTTATAAACTTAAGAAGTTCATTTATAGTTTAAAGCAAGTATCTCATTAATGATATCACACATTTCATCAAGATGTCATTTCATTTGGTTTTGAAATGAATTTGGTAGATGTTTGTGTATATCATAAGTTCAATGGGAGTAAATATATTTTCCTGATCTTGTATGTTAATGAGATACTTCTTACCTTTAATGATATGATCTTATTCAAAGAGACCAAGAAATTTCTCTCAAACAAATTTGAGATAAAAGATCTTATTGAAGTTTCTTTCATATTAGGTATTCGTTAGCACTATGTTATTTGGGTTATGTCATATATGAAAACTTGTTATATGGATATTTGTGTAAGGGATTAATCCTATATATATGTAATTATGTTGCTTATCAATAACACATATTCACTTTCTCCCTAATTACAACATGGTACTAAAACTCAGGACCACATAAATCCTAGTCGTCTCCTTCTTTTCTTCCCTTTTAGGTTTCCGCCACTGTTTAGCCTACCCGTCGGTGATGCTAGTCCCTATAGCCGTTGTCATCGGCCTTCTACACGTCTTCTGCACCTTCCCAGACCTCCGTTGGATCTCTTCGGTCCCTCCTCCCTAATCCCCTCTGTCGAACAGCCCTTTCAGGCCCACCCACTGGCCTTAGCAGCCCTTTCTTGTGGCAACCGGTGGCTTCTTTAGCCAGGTTGTTGGTTGCCATGGTATGGTCTAGGCTGTTTTCTACTTCTACTTCATGTTACTGTATCTGGGGTTGTTCACGTGTCCTAGTTGTGCTTTCTTCTACTACTATCTATCTTAGAAATGGGTTCTTGACTACTATCTACCCTAGATACAAGTCTTTGCTGCTGATTTGTGGTATTTTTTGAGAATTCCAGCTATCAATTTGTTGTTTTCTTCTCTTTGTTTTACATCAAATCAGACTCTTTTTGTTGATATTATGGCTACATCTCTTAAAACTTGGCTTCAAAAGCTCTCTCAGACATCAGTAAGTTAAATGGAAAAAATTATCTTCTATGGTCATAAGCATTTGAGACATTCTTAGGTGTCCATCGGAAGATCTATCATCTTACGGACGATCCTCCCAATGTCAAGGACATCACATATAAGGATTGGCTTATAGATGACTTTGTAGTTATATCATGGCTTGTCAACAGTATGGATGAAGATGTTTCCAGAGGTGGTGATGATGTTATGATCTATTAAGAAGATCTGATAGATTTTGCAGAGCACTTATAGGCATGAGAAAAATATTGCATCAATATGTGAAATATATAAGCACTTGTTTACTCATCGTTAGGAGGAGTATTTTGTTCAAGAGTTTTATAGTTCTCTTCAGACATTACTGGATAAGTTAGAGATATACTAACCATTTGTCGTAAACATCTCTAAGATGCGTCAGAGAAGAGTTGGTTGTGGCTATTTTCCTGATAGGATTTACTCTTACATTGATATCTTAGATTCGTGGCCCAATACTTGATGTTGAGACTTCCATCGCTTTCATCTACCTTCTCTCGAGTCCTCTAGATCTCGATTGCTACCCCTGTGGTTATTCCTGATCAGTCAGTGCTAGTTGCATCCACTAGAGGATGTGGTCGTAATAGGCATAGGCATGGGCAATCATCTTGAGGGAGACATGAGGTTTGTTGTTGTGATCACTGTGGTTGTATAAATCATCTGCCAGATTGTTGTTGGAGCGACCCTCCTGTGCTAGACATGTGGCAGAGACTCTCTTATCCCTTTTCTTCTTATTTCAAATATAACTTTTCATTTTCTTCTTATTTCATCATCTTAAGTTCTTCTTAGTGGCACATAGGTTTCTGTCTTCTTCAAATATCTTTCCTTTTATGCTTGAATCTTTTGAGTCCTTCAATGATCTTCTTTGCAAATATGAACTATGAAATATTCTTATAAAATACATTAGTTTTTTGTTATCATCAAAATCAAGATAAAACTAATAAAGACAACAATCTTCTCCTTTTTGATGATGATAAAACTACAAATATTTCAAAGTAAAACAACATATTACCTTTTCTTAGTTTTCTCCCCTTTTTTGTCATTAGCAAAAAATATCATAAAAATCTAGTTGTCTCTCGCTTTTTGTAAACTTATTTAACCTTGCATAAAGATGTGTCAATATACTCCTTCTTTTTGTCAATTCCTAATAATTTATATGATAAAAGCCTTTTCGTCTTTATTTCCACTTATTCTAATTTTTTCTCCTTTCTTTTAACAAAAATGTTATGCAATGTAAACATATAAAGTTATAATATTTCAAAAAAGAATCATATAAGGTCATCAAAATCAAATTTAAAAATTACTCACTTATGCTCAAAGTTCTTATGACAAGATATTCAATAATCATCAAGATCATAACCAATTTTCAAACGTTACCAATTATTAGATGTCAATTTTCAAAATTTATACAAAAAAAAAATGATTTATACCAATTTTATAAGATATCGAGTTTATCTTTTAAATTTAATTTAAATTATGCTCCCTCTAAAAAAAAAAGTATATTCATATATCACAAATATGTCATTTCCATAAAAAATACTTGGGAAACCATCAAGATCAACTTTTAGTAGATACTTAATTGTTGGATTCAATTGTTAAACTAATTTTCGATAAGATACTAATTGTTAAAATTTATGAATTAATTAGACTCCTCCTATCAAGAAGCATGGGTAATAATATATTTTCAGTAAAGCTCCCCCTTGATCCAAGCATAGGTAAAAACAATCCATATTCAACAGGTATAGCAAAAAGATGAATCATTTAAAGCATTGGCAAATTAATCTCAATATTACTATGATTATATGATTTTTCTTATTTTCATTTTATCATAGGTAAAAAGATATGACAATGTATAACATAATCAAAATGAAATATTATAAGTTATGTCGATCAAGTCCATTTATGTATATATTTATGGTTTAAAGATCCAAATGAATGGTCAAGACAATGTAATAGGTATAAATTATGATTTAAAAATTTTGAAAATTTATTAAAATTGATAAAGATCATCTGTCAGAACATTCGGTCGACCGATATATTTCGGTAGACCGAAACAGTAAAAATCGGTTAACCGTTAAAAAACAGTATACCGAATCAGGAAATATTTCAAAACACATTTTAAAATCATTAAGTGAAATTGTATGATTTTATTTATCAATCAATATTCAATAAAGATTTACATAATAACTTAAAATATCCTTTTTCAATGGGATTAATAATATCTATCAATTTACTTATAGTTCCATGACACTTTGGAGAAATTAAGCTCAACCATTAAGTAGTGACTTTGGTACTTATTTTATTTTAGGTGCAAAATTTATTTTAGGAATCATATCATAATTCTTTCTAGAAATTCATTTTTCTTTTTTTAATAACAAATTCATGCCTTTCGTCACTTTTAGCTCTAATGACTCCATTTTCATATGGAATTTTATTTTTATTCACAATTTCATATTTTCCTACATCAAAGTTTTTCTTACTAATAGTAAGCTTACTAACATTATCAAGTAAGCTTTCACTTTTGATTTTTAGTGATGCAAAGTCATTTTCTAAAGTATTAATTCTCTCCTTCGTGATGTTCAATTCATTCTTCAAATTTTCATTTTCTTTCACAAAAGTTTTATTTTTATTTCTTAAATCATCATTTTCTTTTGAAATTGATTCTTTTTCATGAGATAGATCAATTAAGCCTTTGTTCATATTTTTGTATTTGCGTTTCAAGGATTTATATTTATCATAAAGCTCATTAAAGTCATTAAGTAATTCATCTATAGAAAAATCTTCTGTATTATTAATAGATGATACATCACTAGACATTGTCATAAGAAGTGTCTTCATCAGTAGAAGAGTCACTATCATCCAAAGTCGCTTGAAGAGTTTTCTTTTTTTTAATTTTTCTTTTATTATTTTTGTTCTTCTTTTGAATTTCATTTTTCTTTAAAAAATTCTTGAACTTATGAGTTATAAGAGTAAGATCTTCCTCATCCGAATCATTTAATTCGATAGAGGTGTTAAGTGTAATTCTTTTCTTTTCTGGAATATTTTCTAATTCTTTTTCTTTTAAATAAACTTCATATGAATTAAGGTTTCCTATAAGGGAATATGAGGATATGTCCTTAGTTTCTTTTATGGCTGTGGTTTTCTTTTCCCAATCCGGAGTTAAAAATCTTAGAATCTTTCTAACTAATTCACTTTGAGAATAACATTTTTCAAGAGATTGCAAATTATTAGTTATCTCATTAAATCTAGTAAACACATCTAATTGATTCATTTGGTTGCATTTTAAACATTTCATATTTATGTATAAGCATATTTATTTTTGTTTCTTTTACTTGATTTGTTCCTTCATGGGTGACTTCTAAAATGTGTCAAGCCTCATGAGATGTATTACAATTTGAAATTCTATTAAATTGATCTTGACTAATCGCACAAAATAGAATATTTAACCCTTTAGTGTCTAATGTTGCTAAATTTTTCTCATTTTCATTCTATTCCTGATAGTTCTTTTCACTATGTGTGTATCCATTTATAACAATGTCCCATAAATCAAGATCAATGGATTTAAGATAGATGTTCATCCTATATTTCCAATAATTATAATTATTTCCATCAAAAAATAGTGACCTATATATATTTTGTCTTTCTATAATGTTGGAGTTATATGAACAAGAAGTCATAATTTAGAAGATGGTTAAATCTTTATCCTAGATTAACTAGGCTCTGATACCAATTGTTAGGATCTTTAGGCTTCACTAGAGGGAGGTGAATAGCGATTTAATAAATATATTTGCTATATTAAAGTTTATTTAACAAATTTTAAGTTTTTAAGTAAATGACATGTAAGTTAAGGAATTTGAATACTAAACTAAAGTATACTAAGAAAGGGATAAGAGACAGTGATATGCACAAGTAAATTTATAATGGTTCAGCCTCCTCGGCTTAATCCACTCCTCGAGAATCCCTCGAGAATTTCACTAACTTGATCTTATTTCGGACCAAGATCGTCCCTTATACTCTTAACAAATCCTCACCAAGCTTCGTAAAAACCGCGGCTTCCTTCTCTCAATCCAGAGAAGAACTCACTCAATAAGGATGAAGATTACAACTCTTTTATAGTCTCCCAAGTACTTTCAGGCTACGTGAATGGATGGAAATAAAGCACTCTTGTCTTAGGATTTTTTCTAATGAAATTGGAGTAGAATGCTTGAAAACTTGAGTAGCTTGAAGCTCTATATGGAGTAGGAAGTATTCGTATCTCATAGGTGAAGAATGGGAGCCTAATTATAGGAAAACATGGGTATAAGAATGTGTCTAACGTCTATCTAACGTTCAGCAACGACTATTAATTCGGTATGCCGAAATCAAAACGGTTGATCAAAATATGCAACGATCGAGCATTTCGGTATACCGAAAATAATTCGGTGTGTCAAAAATCTCTGATTCGGTATGTCGGTGAATTTCCGTATGTCGTTCTGGATTTTTTTCTGATTTTTCTAATCTGCATATATTTTGGTATACCGAGGAAATTTGGTATGTCGAAAATGCCCTTAGTCCTATAATGAATGTTTTTCAATGAGTGGCCGGTTTTGGGGTTAAGGTAATTTTTCTAAAACTCTATGGAGATATTTGGGAGATCATTACAAGTCCTTAGGAATACATGAATAAATAGAAAATTACATCAAAAATAATTGCAAATATAACTTTTCATTTTCTTCTTATTTCATCATCTTGA
This sequence comes from Posidonia australis, assembly GCA_024699735.1. Classification (NCBI taxonomy): domain Eukaryota; kingdom Viridiplantae; phylum Streptophyta; class Magnoliopsida; order Alismatales; family Posidoniaceae; genus Posidonia; species Posidonia australis. The sequence continues at coordinate 3,594 of JAMKQA010249052.1, read as the reverse complement.
GTTCTTCTTGGTGGCACATAGGTTTCTATCTTCTTCAAATATCTTCTTTTTTATGCTTGAATCATCTGAGTCCTTCAATGATCTTCTTTGCAAATATGAACTATGAAATATTCTCATAAAACATATTAGTCTTTTGTTATCATCAAAATCAAGATAAGGCTAATAAAACCAACAACAACCACTCACCTTATTAATAGGATATCCTCTGCACTTCTTGGTGGTAAAATTTCATTTCAATGTTTGTGTCTTGATATGGAACTTTTCAGTCTTCTTTTAAAAGTGTTTGGGTGTGTCGCCTATGTTCAAGATTTTAATTTAGCTCCTCGGTCCTTTCGGTGTGTTTTTGTGGGATATTCTAAAACTTAAAAGAGATACATGTGCTATCATCCACCCAATCATCGTTACCTTTGTGTTTATTGATGTCACCTTTTAGGAATCAAAGTCCTATTTTGATTCTTTTGCCTCTTTGACTACACCTTCTACTATTCCTACTCCTTTCTCTGTTGACATTGTGAATACAAGGAGTATTCATTGACAACTTTTGTAGGAAAATATGGCTCGTCTACTACAGGTTTATCATCAACGACGCAACATGCTTATGTCAACTCAGATTGAGTCACCACTCTCCTTTATAGATCTGCCACTATAAGATCTTGATATGCTTATTGTCTTATATAAAAGTATATGGTCTTTCACTATTTATCCTATTTTTACTTTTGTTACCTATGAACTATGATTTCCTTCATCCCTACTTTCGTCAGTTTACTATGTTTCATAAAGTTTTATGGCATTAATTTTTAGACCTTTTCTCTAATGGCCTACCTTAATTCCATCAAGGTCATTTTATCTATTGTTGTCAATTACTTATGAAATATACACTAACTTGATGTGTAGAATACTTTCCTTTACGACGATTTGGCAGAGCAGGTATACATAGAGCAACCTCCTAGGTATGTTGCTCAGAGAGAGAATAGTGTATACCTTCTCAAGAAAGCAATATATAGCCTGAAGCAGAGTTTGAGAACATAGTTTGATAAATTTAGTAAAATGATGATGCCTTTTGGGTTCAAAAAATGTACTATAAACCATTTGATGTACATTAAAAAAGACACTAATGATTGTGTACTGTTGGTAATATATGTAGATGATATTATTCTTGCAGGAAGTAATGCTATAGGTTTCAAGGAGACCAAAAAATATTTACAGCAGTATTTCATTACAAAGGGTATGGGATGTCTTAAGTACTTTCTAGGGATTGAGTTTGCTTATGTTAAAGGGAAGATAGTGTTATTTTAGAGAAAATATGTACTTGATCTTCTCTAGGAGACAAACCTTACAGGATACAAACCAAAAAGTACTTCTATTGATCTAACACTAGCCTTCTAGGATGGTTCTATGGGCATATATAAGGATGCAAGTAGATACAGACGACTGATTGGTAAACTAATCTACCTAACTATGATACGTCTAGATATCTTATATGTTGTTGAATTTTTTAGTTAATTCGTGTATGAACTTAGAGAGATACATTTGCAAGGTGTCTTACGTGTGCTTACATACATTAAAGATATACCAAGATAAAGACTAGTTTATGAGAAGCATGGTCACTTAGATATTGAAATATATTTTGCTGACTATGTAGGAGACAGGTAATAGAAAATCTACACCAAGATACTGCACCTATGTAAACAAAAATCTTGTAATCTTGTGAAGCAAAAAGTAGAATATAGTATCACGATCCAATGCAGAAGTTGAGTACCATTCCATGACACAGACAGCTTGTGAGATGGTCTAGCTTAGGTCCTTCTTGTCAGAGCATGATTTCCCTGTGAGATCCCTTATGGTCATGCATTAAGATAATGAGGCGGCGATCTTCATTGCAAATAATCTTATTTTCTACAAGTACAGTAAGCATATTGAGGTGGATTGTGATTACATATATGATTTGGTAATGAAAGGAGTTATTTGCATCCTATATACTTAGTTAGTAGAGCGACTAACAGATATATTTGTCGAAGGATTGAGTGTTGGGGGATTTGAATCTTTATATAATAAATTGGGCATGATTAATATCTATGTTCCAACTTGAGGGAGAATGTTAGCACTATGTTATATAGGTTATATCTTATATGGACATCTGTGTAATAGGTAAAACCTATATATATGTAACTATGTTGCTTATCAGTAACACATTCACTTTCTCCCTAACTACGACAGTATTCAAATTCTTCAGGATCATTCTCGAAGTGTTATTGGATTATCACAAAAGAACTATATAAAAAACGTCCTCAAAATGTTTGGCATGGGTGGATATAAGCTAAGAGATACTCTTGTAGCTAAAGGAGACAAGTTTAGTTTCAATCAGTATCCTAAGAATGATTTTGAATATAAGAAAATGCAGAAGATTCTATATGTTTTGGCAGTTAGGAGTCTTATGTATGTTCAAATTTGTACGTGTCTGGATCTTGTATGTATTACTAGCATATTAGGCAAATACTTAAGCAATCTAAGTTTGGATTATTAGAAAGCTATCAAACAAGTCGTGATATTAACAAAGAATCAAAAACTCTATACTTGTGTATAAGAAATCGGATCAATTAGAGATCATTAGGTTGTATTCTGACTTTGATTTCGTCAAATGTCAAGATAGTCATAGATCTACTTTACTATATATATTCACTAGCAAGTAGAGTTGTGTTATAGAAAAGTATCAAGCAGACATCTATTGTAACATCTGTGCCTGGAATTTTCCATTTTAAATAAACCATGGATTTCTTGTGATTATTGTATATGGTTTATTAATGGTTAATTCAGTTTGAGTTGTTTGGTTGTGGTTCTTCCCTGTGTATTGTGCCCTTGGTTTCTCCCCTGTGGTGTGTTTCTGTGGCCAGTGGGTCGGTTCTGTCTTGAGAACCGTGCGTGTAGGGCCCCCTTGGGCCATGGGCTTTGGGCCTTGGGCTGGCTTTTTCCAACCGTGCAGGGGCATTTTGGCCCGCGTGCTTTCCCCTTCCACGCCCGTGACCAGCAGGGCATCTTCTGGAACACGTGAGCCCTAGCGCGGGAGAGGAAGCTGCTCGACCCGTCCCCTCCGTCCAGCGCTGGTGCAGCTGTGAGCGCCGGCGGGATTCCTAGATGGCAGGCATGCCGGAGGGCTTAAGAGGAGGTGGTGCGGTGGCTGTATTGGAAGCCACGAGCCGCGAGTGGAGAACCTGTGGGAGGGCGAGAGGAGTGCGAAGGTTGTAGGAGAGCGCGGCCTGTGGAGGTGCGGTGTGCCGAGGAGAGCTTGCACCAAGCCTCGCCGGAGCGTGTAGGGCACGCGGGGAGCTCACCAGAGCCTGGTACGCGTTCCCATCTCCTCTCCTTCTTCTTTTGCTGAGTTTGCCAAATTAGGGCAAAAATTTGGATTAATGCATGAAAATCATGATAAAATGTGTAGAATGATGTGAATGTGTTAGATAGCATGTTTAGGATGTAATCATGCTATTTTTTATGAGATTTCGTATGGATTTTGTGGATATTATGGAAGCATGTGAAAATGTTAAGTTTTGAGTTTAATGGCTTTGTGATTTTCGTGAGAAAAGCATGCTTAATGAA
>JAMKQA010249051.1:0-19777 GCA_024699735.1 Posidonia australis | reverse complement strand
CTGGGATTGTTGGGTGCCTTTAAAAATTAAACTATTTGCATGGCTTGTATTATGCAATCGAATTCTCACTAAAGAGAACTTACTGAAGAAGGGATGGTAGGGCAATGATGCATGTGTTTTTTGCTCCTCTTTTGAAACTATTATGCATCTGTTTCTTTTTGCCCCTTTGTGCAGTCAATTTGGCATTCATTTTCCAATGAATACATGTACCCAGCTTTTAATTCTATTGAGGACTTACTTGCCATTCCTCCTGCCTTTAAATTTGCTGTCACCCTAGCTGGAGCACACAGTTTGGTACTTGTTGTTATTTGGTATGTTTGGCAAGAGAGAAATAATAGAATCTTCAGGAATTTACATAGAAATCTACTTATGATTTTGAATGACATTACTGCTATGTTTCATTGTTGGGTAGATTCCTTGGCTACAGGTTTTGAGAAGGCTGAGAATCTACTAGTTGTGTCTGCTTTTAGACAGAGCAGAGAGGGGAAGTAGGAATTGGCTCTCGATTGTGAGATGGCCCTTAGCACTCCATCTATTCAAGGCCATTTTTAACCATTGGTTAATATTCAACTTGTATCTCACAAGATCTTATTTTTTGAGAGGGTTGGTTGATCCAGTTCTCTGTGTTGATAGCCTTACTTTCTCATCAACACCAGGACATCTCATTTTTTTTGGGCTTTCAGTCACCTGCTGTGTGACGGAGTAATTTTTGTAATATTCATAAGGTCTTTTAACATTGTCTTATTGTGAATGTAATTCTTGACAATATTAAAAGAAATACAATTACCGATTACCAAAAAAACTTCCACTTTGAGACAAACAATGGCTGAACTGTAAAAGCGTAATTAAAGCATGGTGAGAGTTGGTTGATTGATTGAGGTGGATTTGTCTCCTTTGTCCTTGTTTTGTCAATTGCATTGACTACCCAGTTGGCAGTTGCTGCCTTGGTGGGCAGGTATCACTGGAAATGAAGATGTTTGATGCCATAGATGACCAGATGTCGATGGCAGAGCAAGTGCCCAAGTTTGTGAGAGCCACCCACTCACCCACCCAATTTTAACTATGGTCATACCTTGCACTGACAATCTACAATGATTAGCTAACGGAGAAAGTTAGGCCCAGAAACAATTAAAAGTGATTGTCCGAACTCCATACATGTTCAACAACACATGCCTACGGTCCAATAAAATATTTTTGCTTGCAATAGTGAAATTCAATAGGAAACTGCCAATATGCTAAAATTTGGATGGAGTTCAATTTCATGAATTTGAAACAACATTCGCTATTTTTCTGCCTTTTCATCTAGTGTTGCTTTTAAATTTGAAAGAAGTCGATTGATTATTGAACATTAGGACACCCCAACAGATATGATGCTCAATCATGGAATTGAAATTGCCAGATTTTTGCTTTGAATAAACTCATGATCATCCTAAAAGAAATATCCAGGAAACCCTTTTTTTTTTTTCATAGACAACTGAATGTTGCATGCACTAGGAAACAAGTTGTAGATTTGAGACAGAGTCAACAAGTTCATCTACAGAACCACAGTAGAACAAATAAATGCTCAGAAAAACGATGAGCACATGTCCTTGGAGAACCGCATACAAACAATAAAGTCAACTTTTTCAAAAGTTTGTAATTATTCTAACCTACTAAAGCTTTATTGCATGCTTAAATCATGGAAACCATGTCAAATTTGTATTCTAGTTTTACTTGCAGTAGAAAGTAAAAAGGACCCATTTTTTTAATAATTTGAAATCATTCTTTTGAAACTTCATGAATTCCATATAAATGCACATGAATGAATAGAGTGGAACGTATGTTTCCAATGACCTGATGGAAGAAAGAAAAGGTAGATATATGATATTAATATTTGATAAAACTTACTGTTCTTTTTATGAAAATTGAATAATAAAAAAGAAAAGCCACAGCTTAAAACCATCATAAAGAAAGAGGAAAAAGAAGTCGTACTATTTAAAAGTTATCTGTAGACACCCTGATTTTGAGGTGGTTCATTGATAAACTTTCCAGATGTTGCTTTGGATGGGGCTAACCCAACCACTTTTTGAATCCCATTAGCTAAACCAATCCCAAACCTACAGCAGGCTCATAGTCTAAATCCAAACAAGTAGGGGAGAGCACCAAGTTAGAGCACCAATGTGGAACACTTAGCTGGAGCACCAAGCAGGAGCACATAAGTGGCGCACTTAGCAGGAGCACCAAGCTGGCACACCTCTCTGGCGCACCAAGCTTGCGTGCAGCCACTTCTCAGACTGCTGGCTGCTGGCTTTCCACCTCCCATGGTTGTTACCTCCACCAACGAATATGCCATGGAATCTTCCCAGGCTCTTCGTTTACGAGGCTTCTTGTATTCTCTAGGAGTTACCCTTGAGAAATCCTATATAAGGACCCCTATAAGCAACCATTAGAAGAAGTTAGAAGGATCTAAGAGAGATCTAGTGCAAGCTATCTACTGATTTCTGCAACCCAATCTCGTTTTCCTCAAGCATTCCCTTGTATTCTGAAGCATTTCTAGCCCTTCCAAAGCAACAAGGATTTTATCATCTTTGGTCTCTCAAGAAGGAACACCTTAGACAAGGTAGGTCCACCATCCATCCTTTTATTTTTTACTTAGTTCCTGCACCAAATAAAACATGCCATGCATTCACATATAATCTAAGTTTTCCTTGCTGTTTACATAAGAATTTTTTGATGAGATGGTTGCTCCATGTATAGGCAATTCCCATGTGTAAAATCTGAATAGAAAATTCTGCAATATAATATGTCTTTCTTCTTTATTTCCTTACACTAAGATCCATGATCCATGCATATATGCTGAGATTTGCTAAAGAGATGTTCTTGATGCATTCACCGCTTGCATGTCCTGTCAAGCTTATTTTCTCATGCATATTCTTTAAGATCCATGCAAATACTTTCAGCCACGAATCCATGATGTGATATGATTTGGAATTAAATGGTAAGAGACATTCATGTGATAATGTTTCATCATGTTTTAGTCTTTTATCATCTGCATAATTAATCTGGCTAAGAAAATTACTCATCTCTGAAATCTAGACCAGATTCTGAACCAGACTGCAGTCTGATTCAGGTATTCTAGGGAGCACCATTCTGGAGCACCAGTCTGGCACACCAGGGTGGAGCACCAAACAGGAGCACCACTCTGGTGCACCAAACTGGTCAGAGAAGCAAACCACCCTCTTTTGCATCTACATCTGCATGCTTTCATGAATGATTTGGAATCTGATTCTTTCAGTGGTGATTCTTTAGTATTTCATGATGGTGCATGCATGATTTCAACTTCAAGTGACGTTGCTTTTCAGTTGCTTTACTCTTTGATCATTCAGTCCATGACTAAGATCTGGTAGGCTGGTTGCACTTTACTCCTACGTGGAGAGCCTTATGCATCAGCCCATGATCCAATGACATGGCTGAATCTTGCTGCTTTCATTTAGCAAGAATAGGGTGTGACCTTGTGTGAGGCTACTAGTCCTTGAGCACAAGGTCCACAAGTCTTCTCACGCTTGCATTCCTTTTACTTCTAAAGCATATTTTTCAAGTCTTGCGAAAGACTTTAGATTGCATAATTTTCCGAATACATTTATATGACATTGCATTGCATGGCTTTCTGGTATTTTCCTTGGCACATCTTGCTGGCTCACACAGGAGCACATAGGTGGCGCACCAGACTGGAGCACCAGTCTGGCGCACCTAACAGGCGCATCAGCCTGTTTTCAGTAACACACAGTAGATTTTCACGTGGTTTTTAACATGATTTCTTGCTTCGATTTGCTTTCAGCTATCTTTGGCTTTCTTCCTTGATATCCAAGAAGACCCAACTCAGTTTTCAAACCTTTTATGCATGTTAGATCATACATAGCATGTAGTAAAGCAAGTATGAAAAATCGCTCAAAATACTTAGATCTTTGATCTTATTTATGCAATGTCTTTGCATCGACACTTGACTCGATATATGTGCGATACTTCTGAGCATTAGGACACACCCCTGCACATCATGCACCCTTATTTAGCATAAGACACCAAGCATGGCATGGCATATTGCCCTCGGGCGTACAGTAAATGTTGAAAAGTCAACATTTCATAAGCAAATGAGAAACCTATAAAAGACCGATTTATCAGACGCACGAGGGTGCCTAATACCTTCCTCGTGCGTAACAAGGATCCTTACCCATTTCTGGTTTACAAAGACCTTTTCCATTGATTTTTTATATGCATGATTTGAATGATTCTTTTATGGTTTTCCTCGTCTTCCATTTTAATAGACTAGGTGGCGACTCCTGCATTTGCATCGTTATTTTATTTTTGCCGTGACTTTGCCGATCCTCGTGTATTTGGCCTTTCGCGTCAAGTCCCGAGGCTGTCGCCGGCATGGTTACACTATCAACAACAAACTTCCATTAATTTCATGTGTTCCACCTGTTTTGGACAGTGTACTAACTAGTATAGCAAGGTTTGTAATCTTTATTTAGATTTCCGTATAATATGAGTCTAGTTCAGTGAAAGTGTGAAAATGAGTATCTAAAGATTCAATGGAACTAACTAAAGTAGTCAGAAATAAAAAGAAATCCTTAGGATTTCAGACCTAAATTGAAATTTCAAAAGAAAAATAGGCATCGAGTTTAACTTCAGTATAATTACTTATAATTTCACACTCTGCAATATAATTACTTATACTACTATAACTTCCCTCTTGACGCCTTCCAATCTTTTCTCCTATCAAGACACCGCTTTTTTAAAGACAACACATCAGTATTTATTAGTTATACACTGGAAACCCCAAAAAACCAACCATGTAATCTACCTATTAGCTGCTCAAATCGGATGACTTCCTAACCTAACAACCATGTAGTAGCCAGCCAGCATCACAAGTCTCTCCAATGTCTGTAGCACACAAGATCAGAAACACAACCCCAACCTACGAGTTGACCCTAATAAAACGACTACATTTTAACTACTCTTAGGGACTAGCAGGCCTCTGGAAGACAAAAAAAAATGCAATATTAACCATAACATTATTTGAGTCATAGTTCTAAATAACATTCAAGAAACAGTAATTCAATATTAACCACAACAAACAAAAAAAACAATAGGAAAAGATATTAAACGAAATGTGTGTTAAAGACCAAACCGCGTGCGAGGAATCAGGCAAGAGGCGAAGGCTCGATGGCGAAGAGAGACGACACAAAGCTGGAGGGCACGCAGGAGGTAGCGCTTGACGGAAGAGTTGGGAGGAGGTGACGGCTCAGCAAAGGGGCAAATGCTATGGTGGAGAGAGATGATACAAGCGGTCGGATGTAGGGGAAGATTAGAGGTAGGGCTACAGAGGAGGAGCGCTATGGAGATGTTTGACGAGTGAGAGTAAGAAAGAAAGGGGCAAATGGACTCGCAGTTGAATATTTTAGATCTGAAATAGCGAGGACTTATAGCGAGGAAATGTGCTCACTATGTCCTCGCTAAATAAATAGTGAGGACTTTGTGAGAAAAAAACCTTGCTAAATACTTGCCACATTATTGCGAGGTCATGTCCTCACTAAATTCTCGCTATTTGTCATCGTTAAAATATTGCGAGGATATGTCCTCGCTAAGTCCTCGCTATGAGTTCTCGCAAAATTCAAATTTTCTAGTAGTGTAGATCTAAGGTACAGATGAAATTCATGTGAATTGAGATGATATTGTAGACACTCTGATTTTGAAGTCACTTGACAGCAGGCTTCTCTGGAAAGATGCTCTCATTGCAACCACCAAAATCCAAATTTTCAAAACTAAAACCCTAAACCTTAACTCCAACTAAACCCTCAAGCCCACTTAAGTCCACACGAGGCCAGTCAGGCCCACACCAGTCTACTCTAACCTAATTAAAGCAAAAAACAATAATTAAGAATTAAAACCGAACAAAATCCATTTAAAACACTTAAAATCTAAATTAATCAAACAAAAACCCCAATTAAAGTCAAAATTAAATAAAATCCACTTAAATCCACCTAAAATCCAATTAATCAAATGAAAACCCTAATAAAAGTCAAAATTAAATAAAATCCATTTAAAATCCAATTGATCAAATGAAAACCCTAATTAAAGTCAAAATTAAATAAAATCCAAGTAAATAAAGTAAAAACCCTAATTAAAATCAAAACCATGTAAAATACATGTAAACCATTTAAAATCCAAGTTAATTAAAAGAAAAACCCTAATTAAAGCCCAAATCAAGTAAAACTCAATAAAATCCATTAAAAATTAAATCTAATTAAAAAATAAACTCTAATCCATACAAAAATCAAGCAAAAAAACAATTAAATTAAAATCTAAATCAAACCCTTAATTAAATCAAATATGAGCCAATTAAATCAAAATTTAAATTGAAACCCTAATTAAATCACCAAATTAAACTTAAAACTAAAACCAAAAATCTAAATTAAAATCACTAAAATAAACCATAAGAACCTAAATCTAAAACGCCTAAATTAAAACTCTAATTAAAACACAAAAAACCCTAATTAAAATCCAAAAACCTAATTAAATTCAAAATCCTAATTAAAATCTAAGAACCTAAAACCCTAAAATAATTAAAATCCTAAAAACCCCAAAGTAATTAAAACCCTAATTTAAAACCAATTAATTAAACCCTAAGTTACAAAATCAAAAAATTAACTCTAATTACAAAGCCCAAATAAAAACCTAAAATCAAAACCCTAAAATTCCTAAAAAATCTCAAAACAAAAACAAAAAAAGAAAACCCTAAAGCCAGGTCCAATTACCAGGCCCAATATCCCGTTAAACCCTAAAATCACAAACTTTATAAAGCTAGAAAAATAATTTTGGAGACCCCCTTAATCGTCGGCAGTCAGCTTGCATTTTCCGGCGCCATCTCCGGCGAGATCCCACAGTATCTAGAGCACATGCTAGAGTCCTGTGATCTCCGACCAGCCTCCTCTAGATCATGCTCGATCCAACGATGCTCATCTGCGGGAGGGAGGAGGATCGACGACCTTGGAAAGCCTCGTCGGTGTATAAAGCCCGTCGTCGACAAACCTTGAGGAGGTTCTTTTGGCCATCGATCCTCTTCTCGTTTAAAACCCAGAGAAGACCCCTCGAGCACCCTTGGAACCTTAGACCTTACCCACATCCAGAGCTCCTCTTCCACCCCTTTTCCGCAATCTAGAAGCCTCAACCGTCGTCGCTGGAACGTCAGCCTAGAGCACTGGCAGGACAGACAGCAGCCCAATCCAAGTAATCTTCTCCATTCAATCCTTTCTCTTTTCTCTTTTAGGTACGTTAGGGTTAGCTGAGTCCATTGGACTGTGGTTTACCGGAGCGGGCAGGCGCTGTGCGTCTCCGCCTCCAGTGGTGGATTCACTAGCACTGGCGAGGTCGCTGACCTCCTGGATTGGGAGGAGGCCCTTGGAGCCTCCCTTCCTTCTTCCTCCTCCTCCCTGAGCTCATGGTGCTCAAGAGGAGTCCTTCAGGCCTCCTATGTCTGTGAAGCGCTGCCGTTGCCACTGCAATCGCCGTCTCACTAGAGCTCGTGACGAGGGGAGCATCCCAAGCTGTGCCAATATCTCCCGCGAGTCCCTAGAGAATCGCCAAGACACCGTAGACCTCCTTAGCCTACCACGCCTCCTCCGCAGCCCCCCGGAGGTCCGCCCTCGCCGCTGCAACTCCCACCGTCGGCGTAGGAGATGGGGCGAATGCTCCGGATCCCCCCCTCCCCCCGCCCGATTCACACTGACACCTCCATGGGTCTCCGCATACCGCTCTGAAGCTCTCCCTGTCCTCGCAGCGCCGCTCCTACCGCTGCATCGCTGTCAGCATCCTTGCCATCGTCGGTCAACTCCACGACGGAGCAAGAGGTGGGGGGGATCCTTAGGCCCAGTCCCTTTTAACGCTCTAGAGACACTCGCATGCCTCCCTTCAGCCACCTGAGCCGTCGCCAGAGCCATCTAGTCGCCTCACTGCCGCTGGGTGGTCGTCGGAGGGGGAACGTCGGCGATCCTCCGGTGATCTTCAAAGGTGTTGTTTTGGGCCCAGGCCCCTTAGTTTTAACTTTTTATTTCTTAGGTCCTTAATTATTTACGTTTTGGTCCTGTATTTTTTTTTAAGCCCCTTGTAGTTTAGATAACTTTTATTTCTTCGTTTTATTCCTGTAAGATTTGCATATAACTCCCTGCATATTTTGATTTTTTATTCTTAATGCATTCATACATGTTTTATCACACTTAAGCCCCTGATTTCATACTTTCTTCACAAGTAAGTCCTGATATTTTGCACTGAGCCCCAAAACTTTTAAAAACTAGTTTTTCTTGTAAAATTTGCATCTTGACCCAAAAAAACTTCATAATTGCATTGTTCAACACAAAAGTCTAGTTTTTATCACATTTAAGCCCTATAATTTTGCATGCAACCCCCTGAATTCTTGACAAACAATCCCAGAGCATAGAAAATTTGCATCCAGACCTTTAAATTAATTTTAAATCCATTATTTAGGGTTTTAATTGTTTCCTCACATATTTTTGATATTTTCCACTTATTGCATTTCATATTTTGCATTTAATCATAGATTTCCTTTAAAAATCATGTTTGTATTGTAAATTGATCTTTAGTTTCATATTTTAATCACATTTGCACTTATGTGTGAATTTTGCACTTTAGACCTTGAGTTTTTAGGAAATTACCAAGGTGCAATTTTCACACATCTCAGTGCTACATTGTCATTCCATTCATCATTTGCGCACTAGGACAGAGGCCATTGAATATGTTTTAATCATGATCATCCCCTTTTTCGTGAATTTTGCATGTTAGTCCTTGGTCTTCTTCTTTACTGTGTTTACATCGTTTTATTGTTTCTAAAACCTTGTCCTTTGCACGTTTTCTTGCAAGTAACATTTTTTGGACATTTCGCATACATTTTGATATATCCCAGACTTGGCATCATCCTCATACGTGTATTCATCATATTTGGCCATTGAAATGACCAAATTGCCCCTATGTCACCTATTCAGGCACATGCATGTTAGTTTTTGCACTCAGTCCTGCATAATCTTTGTCCAAGTCATTCCTTAGCACCTTGGACACACTTAGGTACACATTCATGCATTTTACATAGTTTTTATCACATTTGCGTATCAATCCCCCTTTTAAGTAAGCCTGCATCTCATGTGTTTCTTTCGTGGATTTTCTTTTCATCACTTTGTTTTCGGAGTCCTTCACCCGACATTTGATTTGATCTCTTTTATTCTGTGTTTTCGATTTTTTCCGATTTGATTTGGATTTCATTGCCTAAGGGCATACACTAACTGACCTAAAGGTCCATATTGGCCTATTTGCGGATTATTTCTCCTTCTTGATTTTCACGACTTTTTCCAGGACTCTAATGACTTGGGTTGACGCCACTTTTTATCTTTTTGATATCAATATAGTTTTCTGAACCATTCTTTACAAAAACATCGTCATTGTATGTGATTTTCCTCATACGTCACCATTTGCCTGTTTTATGCGGATTTCTTTGCAACTTTTCTGTTCGGGTTTCTGTGATGTTTTCTGCGATTCTAATGATTTGGGTCTATTGCATTTTTGATGCTCTCATTGTCGATGTGGTTTTCCATAACGTTCCTTCCAAAAATATTGTCATTTTATGTGAATTTCTTCACATATCAAAGTTTGCCCGTTTTGCGTGGACTTCTTCGCAATTTTTCTGTCTTGATTTCCGCAATGTTTTCTATGATTCCGACAACCTGAGTTGTTTGCATTATTGACTTTCTTGAGGCTTGTATTATTTTTTGAGCCTTTCTCGCCAAAAACTTTGTCATTTCATGTGATTTTCTTTGTCGTGTCATCTTTGGTGATTTCATCATTTTATGTGGATTTTTTCGCAATTTTCGCATACCATCTTGCACATCCATCTAGTCTTGATGTGGCATTCACATTAGCATGATTAGAGCACAATCTAGGATTAGCAAACATTCATTTAGCTTCTAGCAAGCGAATTAGACTAGAAAGACCGAGTTTCTCAGGCGTACAGGAGTGCCTAACACCTTCCCTGTGCGTAATAGGAATCCTTACCCATCCTCTAGTTAGTAGACATATGGCCTTCACATTTGTATCTCACGCATTCAATCCTTTGTGGTTTTCCTTGTCTTTCCCTTAAAAGACTAGGTGGCGACTCCTTTTCTTTTTCGTTTTATCCTATCTCGCGTCATCGCCATCTTGGCATGCTGTGGCCTCCTCCCTCTGGCGTGACTCCACGTCGGATCTCCGAGCGAGCATGCGTGGTCACAGTTATGATTAAGTATTTTTCTTTTTCATGTACTCTGTTGCTATGATTATGTGGACCGGATGTATATTGCATAGATCACTCATCATTTTAGCTTATGTTTAAGGAAGAATGAATTGGGAGTTATGTATATAATCTTAGTTCTATCATAGATCATTTGATTTATTTGGCTTTATGTATTTTTATTCCTTACTTAGTATTTTATAATATATTGCATGTAGTTTATGCTTGTCAGAGTAAAAATCATTTAACCAAATTGAGATCTAAAACAAAAGATAGAGTATATTTAATCATACATTCTCAACTTCACATGAATGGATTTGAAATCTTTGGTTGTAATTAATTTGATTACATCCTGATAGTCTAGTTTAAGCTTTCAAATATCAACTCTTTCGAACCCTTTCAATAATTACTAGTTAATCTTTGTTTTTGAAATCTTTTTCTCTGTGGGATCGACTGTACTTGTCGACATGCTATCTTGTAGTCCCTGCACTTGCGGTTAATTGAAAAGTACACATCACATCCTTTTCTTTACTTACTACAAAATTTCAACATAATAATGATCTATATTTTTCAATCTTCATAAGGTTCACTCCTATGATGCTTTGGTATTTGCGGTCTACATCATTTAACTTGGCTGATATTGAATCTACTTCTATTGTTCAATATGAAATTGTTATGCATGGGATGGATGATTTATTGAAAAAACTAAGTTAAATGCATCTGAATACTACTATTGGACCTTTATCAAGTGTAATTAGTGCCAATCGTGAAGAGCAATTACCTACTAGGTTTGTAATAAAAGACCGACTACAATAAGAAAAACCAAAGGAAGGTAAAAAAAATAATCAACGTATAAAATTTAATATTAAGGTTTCATTGTCACAATCAAAGAAAGTTAAAAAAAAATATTGCAAAGGTTGTGATAAAAACAGATATTACATCAACACTAGTCCAAATACAGGTTTTTTTTCTTACATGTTTATTTATTTAATGTATGTGTATTAAGTGATCTATTCTTTCATAGGTTATTCACTTGTGCATGTGGAACACTAGGAAACTTGAAGTTAAGTATGCCAATTATTTTACAAGTACTTAATTACACATGGAAGAGATTAGTTCAAAATTCATCTTTTGTATAAGTTCTACCTTTTCAGGTTTATTTTATCATTTTCGATCAATTTAAAACCTTGCTTTGTTCAAATGGTTAGTCTACTGGGTTATCATTTCAATCTTGATCAGCAAAACCAATAAATCTTACTGTTGAAAGCACTACCTATTAATCCTTTCGTTTCCCAATTTTTTAGGTTGTGATTTAGGTTGCCAAGTTGGGTTTAATGTTTTATTGAATAGTCTATAGCCACTTTGGCTTCAAGCAGATGTTCTTTTGTCCTAAAAATTTAAGATTTAACCGTTTGCATTATATGTTTGCTACAATTCTTCGTATTGTTAATTCTAGAAACTTTTCAGGCTCTTGGTTGGGTTTTGTGTGTTATTTTTACTTTTTAGTGGGTCTAATATATTTTCTTGTTTTTCCTTTTTTTTTTCTCGTAGGTTATTGGTCCTACATTAAATCAACAACTCATAGGTAATTAATTATGACATTCCGATTCCATGGATCTAGCATTCTCTTATTCTTATGGTGCATGCAACGTTTAATGGTGGACATGTCGAGTATGGGAATCCATCCTTTTTCCAATATTTTCAAAAGCTTCTAAATCCTATATTTTGATTGTTTCTTTTTACATAAAAATTCAAACAAAAGGAAAAAGAAAGAAAGAGAAATGAACTTAATGTAAAAATAATGATGAGTTGCTTTTAGATAGCCATCTTTGTCAACATGTCTTTATTGTTCTAGCACTATAATTAGGAAAAGTTGTCACCATGTCTATATAAGGAATGCATGTTTTGATTATTCAAATTAGGTGACTTCATGTTCAAGATTCCATTTGAAGTCAAATATTCTAACACCAAATTCATCAAGCTCGTGTTTGGATCTAAGATAAAGACTGAATTGGAATAGTAATTCTGTTTGACAAGTCAAAAAGTAGAATAAAAGCAGAATAGTAATTCCTATTCTGATTTACTTATTCCAGATTAGCTACTCTGCAGGAAATGTGGAATAAAGTTATTCCGCTAAGTTATTCTCATAAATGTATGTTTATGGTGTGTTTATTTTTTGTCTAAAAATTAATACATATATAATATAATGTATACATATTTTAAATCAGATATATATCTTAATAATCAAGTTGATTATTATTAATTTGCATATTTTTCACTTATTTCAACACTTATTCTGATAATTATTCTACTTTTCATCCAAACCATAATATCTCCTTATATACACTGTAACGACCCGATCCTGAGCCATCACAAAAATCTAGCTACTATTATTATTATTATTATATTTACTTACAATAATCACTTGCATCAATTCTAAAACTAAATCCAATATTATATATCATAAATAAAAGTGCTATTAACTGAATCAAATTAAACTAAACACTTACCCAAAACTCTTGATGTATGGTCGATTGACTCCAACTCCAAATGTACTAGTAACTCTTGCTCCTATCCTACACCTGAGAAAATACCAACAAAACACACATGAGTGACCACTAAAAGATCACCCAGTATACATCCTACTAAACACACTACTCTGGCATCTTTCCAGGATGTCGCACACAAATCACGATCAAAACTCTTTTGCCTTACAAGCAACATAACTTTAGAAATTATGCCTTTGAAAACTTACATTTTCTTTCTTTTTCAAATCATCTTAACTTTCAAAAGCATCTTATGTCGTTAAAGAAAACTATTCTTTTCCTTTCTTTTAAAACCATGCTCTTATATTGTAAAATCATTTTCTGTCTTTTCTTGTAAAATCTATGTATTCTCTTTTCAAAGCCTGATACTCCACTTGAATTGGCCATTCTAGCCAAATCAAGTTATGACAACTAGAGTGTGACACATAAACACCGAACTTCTGCTCAGTTAAACAACAAGTAAATCTTAAAATTGGCACAATCCCTGTTCTTTTCTAAACACTTTCCTTTTTCTTTAAAATCTCATCCTTTTCTCAAGCAGTAATCTTTTCTTTTAAAAAAAACTTATGCTTTTCTGAAATACTTTTCTTTTCTGGAAAATCCCATGCTTTTCTAAAACACTTTTCTAAAAGTATCTTTAGACTAGATTCCAGCCCAAAACATAAATCTCAAATCTATCTAAAACACAATCTTGGCTAAAATTAGTCCTAAAACATTGATCTCATGTGGACTAAACTCTGGCTAAACCTCAGAAGCCAAAACTAAACTCGACCTTATAGCCCAAAACTATCTCTTTCTTAAATCTGAAAATTTTCTGAAATCTCTTTTTTAATGTCACCTTGATCAGGGTGACCTGGCCACAAAATGGAGGGAGAAGTACTAACCTCAACCTCCTACGCTGCCACAATGAAAGTCCCTGTGTAGCGCATATCACCGTCGCAGCTAACAGGCCTCACTATCGAGCTCCACATGCCCCTCTGAGCCAATAGGCTCACTCTATTTTCTCTTGCACGGGGATGCGTCTCCTCATGACGTTCCTCTAATCCATCATGGTGTTGCAAGCATCGATGACTTTATCCGACTTATCACAAGCTTTCGAGTTATCCTACCTGGCCCTGTGTGAGCTCTCGAGTTATCTTACCAAGCCGACCTAACATCACCTGCCTAACTGAGCACATTACCCAGCCAACATTAGCTCTTTTAGCTCCTAGTCTCTTTCACATAGGGCTAACTCAAAACACTGAAATCTTCTTTTCTAAAACACGCTTTTCTTTTTTGAAATTCTTTTGGAAATCCATTCCAATCTTTTCTAGAAATATTTTCAAAAAAGCTCTTTTCTAATTCTTTCTATTACAAAAAACTTTTTTATAAAACCGTTCTTTTTCTGAAAATAAATTCTTTCAAAAAAGAACATTGTGAAACTACTATGAAAAATTATTTCAAAAATACATCAAACAACATATGTCTTTCGAAATTTCTTTTTATAAATATTCTCAATATAAGAAAAGTACATGGATTAACTCTTAATTGCAATCAACCATTTTATTTTACTAACAAAGTCTTAGGAAAACCGCACATGTTGACCGCGCATTCAGCATGCACCCCAGGCATTACAGTAAAACCAAAACTGTGACCTATCTTAGCAATCCTGTTGTATTCATCATGAGTCATGAAATATGGCAAGTAATATACCAAAATAAAGATTTTCAAGTCTACTTTAACATGGAACAACAATCATTCAAATCCAATCTCTATAATTCAAGACATGCATGATTGAAGCTTTGGAACTCAGGCTAACCTACTGTGTGCATTTTCCAATCTTTGCTCAATAACTAGTATCTTTATAGGACATGAAAATTAACAAATAACCTACTGAAATAAAGATCATTGAGTCTACTTTCCAATGAAACAAGAATCGTTCTAATCCAGCATGTATAGCTCAAAATACATCTGATCAAAGCAAAGGGATCCAACAGCTTAATTGTAATCAACTTAAGAAGTTTCCAAACAAAAAACATTGATGGGTCACTAAACATGTAAACTTCACCAATCTCTCCATAGGCCATGGAAAACTACAAGTAATACACTTAAATGAATATTTCTGAATCTTCTTTAACATGGAACAAAAATCATCTAAATCCAATACCCAAAACTCAAGATATTCATGCTAGAAACTCTAAGACTCAAACTAGCTTTCTAAATGGATTGTTAGACTTTGCACATTATCTAGCATCTCCACAGGGAATGAAAATTAACAAATAAGCTACCTAAACAAAGATCTCTGAGTCTTCTTTCAAATGCAACAAGAATCAAGACAATCCATAACACATATCGCGAGATATACAAGTTATAATCTTAAAGACCCAATCTGGCATGGCAACTTGTTACAGAGTAGAACCATTAGATGAGTTACCCGACTTCTCAACCTCAATGCTCTCTCCACAGGTCATATAAAATATCAAATAATATACCAAAAGGAAGATTTCTAAGTCTACTTTAACATGGAAAAGAAACCATTCAAATCCAATACATATAATTCAAGATATACATGTTTGAAGCCATGAAACTCAGACTGACCTAACAGAGTGGGTTTTCAATCTTTGCATGATGATTGGTGTCTCTACAATCCATGAAAATTTACAAATAAGCTACCACAGCAAGATTATTGGATCTACTTTCAAATGCAATAGAAATCATGCAAATCCATTGCTTGCAGCTCAAGTTATTCAAGATTAAAGCAGAGAAACTCAGAATGGTTCACAACTGACTCAACAGTAACTATTATACTGAAAAACCTTCGAAAATCCACCAAAAATAACAAGTTCTACCATACATCCAAGAAATTTCACACAACATATTTCCAATAATATTAAGCTTAAATAAAAAAAAATCAAGAGATAAGGTGTGTACCTTGATTTTTTTTCTTCTTGTCCTTGTTCTTCTTTCTCTACGTCTTCATCTTCCTTTGTCCAAACTCTCTCCTTTCTTCTCTCTTTTATTTCTTTTTTTTTTCATGCACCCAGTCAAATGTACCTTTATTTTTTTTTTCTTCTCCTTGTTATTCTTCCTCTTCATCTTCATTTCCTTTGTCCGAACTCTATCCTTTCTTCTCTCTTTTATTTCTTTTTTTTTTCATGCACCCAGTCAAAGTTTTACCTCTCCACTCTTCCTCATGATTTCATCATTTTTTTAATAAACTTTTCACACAAATTTTACATAAACATCCTGAGAGAACAATGAAATACTATAGACACCTAATTGTTATATAATAACTCACAAATTAATGTCATGACGACACTATAGCTTTCAGTATTATTTCTATCTTCCGTTCTACATACCCTAGGGTCATCACAAATCGAATTTGATCATAGTCTAATAAATCATGGAGAAGTCATTAATTATAATCCCACTAACAACCCAATAGACTTAATCCCCACTTAAAATTATTTAAATCTACCAAATTAAAAAACCAAATCCAACAACTCACACAAAGAACAACTTGATCATGAGTTAATTTTATTATCAAGAATGATTAAGTGGAAAATCAATTTTCAAGATGTTACACATACTTATTCACCTTTAAAAGAAAATCACTTTCAAATTTAATAATAATACCATTATAATACTAATACAACTTTTCACTTATTCCTACTTTTCTTATTTTACATCCAAAAAGGGGCCAAAAGTTTATAATTCTAAGGAATATATATTTTGCTTATTCAAATTAAGTAACTTAAGGATTCCATTTAAAGTCAAATGTCTTTACAACATAATCAACAAAAGTTCACCATTCTAAGGAATGCATGTTTTGAATCTTCAAATTAGGTGTCCTCAACATTCCATTTGGAGTCAAATGTTTAGTTAAATGTAAAGGATTTAGAGAAAAATAAGCACTTTCGTTTTTACCCTCTTAAGATTTCTATTTTTATTTCTCATAATCACTAGGTTTAACCATAATCACTATCCTAAATAACAGAAAATGGGAACTTCTCCCTTTAGATTACAGCCATAGCTACTGTTTCTTTTCTCTCAAAACATTCAAAATAGGTTATAATCCTTTGTGGTTGTAAAATGTGATGTACGGAATTCAAATCCTGAACCTTATCTCATCGTTTCTTATTGAGTGATCTTAATTCTCGTCGATCAATGAACAATGAGAGAAAACAGCCTTTGTGTTCTTTCTGATTCGAAGAAAAGATTCACTTTAGTTAATTTTTTCATTTTTATTCAGAAGGGATGTTCTTTTTTTTTTCGCGAGGAAAGTGATGTTAAAATGTGGTAGCTGTCTGAATCTCGGCCCACCAACAATAGCTAAAATCAATCTTGATGTTGCAAATAGAGATATCTAGTATGCATTAGGCATCATCATAAGAAGGGCACAACATTAACTTAACAGGCAGCTAGCAATACCAGGTCCTTGATTTGGCTGTACCGACTGCATCCAGAACCACGTCACCAAATTTGCAGTTGACATGAATATTGACATGATCACAGCCACAGGTGTTTGCAAAAAATGTAGATAATTAAGTTTCTGATAAAAAACAATCATCACAAAAACAAAAAAGAAGGAGAAAAAAATCATCACAAAAACAAAAAAGAAGGGAAAAGAAGGTGAGAGGGAAAAAGAAAAAGGTAAAGAAATCATGACGGAGTTCTCAGAGAAAGGCCAAAGGTTTTTCCACAGGAGAAAGACGCATCCGTACGCCTCCCTGATCAAACCATCGTCTCCGTTCCAAGGCCCAGACGCCCCCTTCACCAAATCCTCTGTACAGGGAGATCCGCATGGCTCATACAGGGGACGTCGGGGGCCGGGAAACAGAACTCACGGCGAGCAATCGAGAAGGCCCCCTTCGGCGCTTCCATTTTCGGTGTGGTTAAAGCAAATCCATCATCATCGAGCTCGAAGAAGAAAGAAAAAGATGGAAACGCTGAAATCGAAGGCCGAAACCGAGATATGAGTGAGAAACAAAACAAAGGATCGCAGCGGTTATGGCCTATGGGTAAGCAGTGTATCTATTTATTTATACAAGTAGTTGATCTCACACTTGGGTTTGCTATTTATGGGCGCCTAACCCGAAAACATGTTTGGGCATATTCGATGTCTAGTATCCAGTTCTACACTTGGGCCTTCGGCGAAATGCGTGCTATTTATAGACACTCCAATTTGGAAAGCCGTGTTTGGTAGGCCGACAAGAGCCCGCCGCATCACAAAAATTAAAGGGTAACTAGTTTTTTATATGGTTTTTATTTGACGTAATGAAATGTTGTCGACAACTTTCATGAGAAACATAAAAATAACCACATATATACTGAATTAATTACTCAAAGGTATTGACACATATAGCTCATGAATCATATGCTAATATAAAATTATAAGTTATGACTGTTTGATCAATCAATAGACGTGCTGGTCTAATAATCAAAAGATACGGGAGATATGGTCATATATGGATCACATGCACGTTTGAATTTTAAATTACGGCAGTTTAACTAATGAATAAGGGGTAAAATTAGGATTTTGAATTTGAGAAATAAATTCAAGGGAGTGGACTTTTTTCATAAGAGAAAGTCTACAGATAGGCCCATGATATACTAAAAAAAAAAAAACCAAACAAACGGATTTGTCAAAAATAATTTATTAATTCTATGTATACAGTATGTTTATTTTTTATTTAAAAATTAATACATATATAATATAATATATACATGTTTTAAATTAAATATATATATATATATATATATTGATAATAATGTTGATTATCATTAATATACAAGTTTTTATTTATTCTAATACTTATTCTAATATTTATTTATTTTTTTATCTAAATTACAATATCTTCTTATTCACCTTTAAAGAAAAATTACTTTTAAACTTAATAATAATATTATTAAATTATTAATAATATTTTCTCCTTATTTTTATTTTTCGCATTCTATGTCTCTGTAGCTACTTAGTGTAACGATGAAGTCTGAGATCAAGAGTTTTAAGTATTTGATTGTAATATATATTAATAATCTTTATAAAAAAAATCGTGTAAAGTAAAGAGGCGTGAGCGTTCGAAGAGCATTACTCATGCCATTGATGATGTAAATGACAAACAATCATCTAATAAATGCCGTGGGGCTCCAGATACTAAGCCAAACAACAGCAACGCACAGAAATCCATCCGAATGGTGACAAATGAGGGCCGATCTCTTTACGGCATGCGCAGTTTCTCCTGACAACTCATAGTCAAGTTGCCAAGTGCCAAGTGGATTGTCACTCACAAGGTGTGAAACCATGAAATGTGTATGCAGAAAGAGTTGGCGCAACATTCAATTTCGGCACAAAATCTTCGTACTGTGGGATAAAAACCAAAAATATTACTGTTGCCCACAAACCCAGCAAAACTGCAAGGGTAAAAGGG
This sequence comes from Posidonia australis, assembly GCA_024699735.1. Lineage (NCBI taxonomy): Eukaryota > Viridiplantae > Streptophyta > Magnoliopsida > Alismatales > Posidoniaceae > Posidonia > Posidonia australis. The sequence continues at coordinate 515 of JAMKQA010249051.1, read as the reverse complement.
TCGTGTGAGTGGAAGCTGCAGTGCTGCACCCTTGCAATCCCACGTTATAACTGGAATCTCACGATTACATGTGCCCCACTCTTATACGTTTTTCCAAAACTTCGGCCAAACAACAAGACCCACTTGATCACCTTCCTGAAGGCAAAATTTATGTATATAAAGGTTGGTAGTGGAGACTGGAGAGGGAGCTATAGGTGCCACAGCGTTCAAGCTCTCACAGTTTTGTATACAAGAATTAAGTACTTCTCTCCCTCTCTCTCTCTCTCTCTCTCTCTCTCTCTCTCTGTGTTGGGTACGTATATATCAAGTTTACAGTGTTCAATTAGATATGGGGAGGCAACCTTGCTGTGACAAGGTGGGGCTGAAGAAGGGTACTTGGACAGCTGAAGAGGATAAAAAGCTATTTGACTTCATCCTGACTCATGGTCATTGCTGCTGGAGAGCTGTTCCTAAACTTGCAGGTTTATCTCCTATATTATAATTATTATTGTATTTACGTTACCTGCATGATTTTC
>JAMKQA010249047.1:0-19205 GCA_024699735.1 Posidonia australis | reverse complement strand
CTGCTATGGAGGTCTATTTATAGGGATCCAGGGATGGGTTACACAACAGAAACAAAGGGTCTTGCAAACGAAAAGCCTTGAATATTCGTTGCCACATTCGTTTGCAAGGGTAACCGCCCGGAAGATGGAAGGTCAGCAGCCAAAGCTGGGCGCCTGCTTGGTGAGCCAGCTTGGTGCGCCACCTTGGTGCGCCCATCCAGCTCACAAAATTCTGGACTCTGGCTTGCTAATGGATTTGGGGCTCGGTTCAAGGGCGATCACATCCAAAGCAACATAAGGATACTCATCTCTAGGTTACCTCAAAATCGAGGTGTCTACATATGATAATGCCCCTTGAGTATCCATTCTCTATGGTTGAACATTTTACATGTAGAGAATTTTATATAAATCTTCAACCACATTTTCGAGTGGTTTCACGCACAACTATCAAGAAAGATTGCCTTAAATTTTTGAAGAAGAAAAAGAAAAATTATATAATCTATTAGACAGTCTTACATGCCGTATTAGCCTCACTAATGATATGTGGACATCAAATCAGAATAAGGGATATTTTTCTCAGACTACCCATTACATTGATTCTTAATAGAATTTGCAAAAAACTATTTTGAATTTTACTATAATTGATGCTCCTCATACTGTTAGTGCACTTTCTAAGGCAATCATAGATAAACTTTATAAATGGAACATTAACGAAAAGCTTATGTGTATTGTGTTGGATAATTGCTCCAACAATGATGCTTTAGTAAGGGAACTTGCTGGTGTGCTTTTAACAAAAGGTCATCTTATGGTAGATGGAAAATTATTTCATGTTAGATGTTGTGCATACATTATAAATCTTATAATTCATGAAGGAATAAATATCATCAAAGATATGATAATAAAAGTGTGTGATAGTGTCAAATATATAAAGTCTTTCATATTGAGGTTACAAACTTTCAAAGAAGTGGCTTCTCAAGTTAAAGTTCCTAAGAAGTCTCTTATGCTAGATGTACCTACCAGATGGAACTCTACATTTTTCATACTTCAAACTGCCATAGAGTTTAAAATAGCATTTTACCGTTTAGCACATATTAATAGTTCCTATAAGCATGCACTTGATGAGGAGGAATGGAAAAATGCTTAAATTATTTGTGATATTTTGATAAATTTTTATAATATCACGAATATTTTTTCTTCGACATTATTTACTTCTGCAAACTTCTTCTTTCCACACGTTTGTGCTTTATATGTGTTGTTGAATGAGTTATGTGATAGTCATGTTCCATTTATTTTTGCCATGGGTATTAAAATGATAGTAAAGTTTGAAGAGTATTGGGATGCTTCAAATATGGTTTTAGCCATAACCTCCGTTTTGGATCCAAAACACAAAATGGACACACTTGAATTTTACATGAAGAAGATTTATGGTAGTCAGTCTAGAAGAGAAGATGAAAAGAGAATTAAGGAAGTCAAGAATTATTTGATAGAAATATACAATGAATACTCTTTGAAGGTAGGAAATGGAGAACAAAATGATAGTACACTTGTATATGGTGAGAGTACATCAAGAAATACTTTAGAAGGCACTAGCACAGATTCTTATATGGAAGACTTGTCATATATTCTTGGTTTTGCTGCTATTGAGAATGAACTTGGGGTATATCTTCAAAGTAAGTCAGCTCAACAATCAACAAAGAATGATTTAGAAACATATTTGGTCGAGAAATTGCATCCTATGATTGACACTTTTGATATATTGATATGGTGGAAACTTCAATGTCCAAATTATCCTATTGTAGTTTCTATGGCTCATGGTATTTTAACCATTCCTGCATCTACTATTGCCTCTGAGTCCACATTTAGTACAGGTGGTAAAGTTCTTGATCAATATAGATCTTCTATGCATCCAAACACAATTGAGGTAGTAATTTGTAGACAAGATTGATTAAGATTTGAACTTCGTGGTAATAGTTTTTTTTTTAAGTTAGTTTGTTTGATGATTTGATCTAATTAGTTTTTTTTTATTATATAATCCATTTATGTTTAATTTAACTTGTAGAACGTGATATTAGTGAATCAACCTTTGACACAACAAAAGATGATGTTGATGATGGAGTTAATATTTAAATAAATGATATTGATTTAGTGGAGCAACTTTAGTAAAGTTATGGTTAATCCACTTTAACTTTTCTTTCTTATTTTTATTCATATGTGATCATGTCTATTCTAAATTTTTAATTTACCATATATGAACTGTTTACTGTTCTTTTTAAAGTCACTGTTTTTGTATTGAAGTATCTTATGTTTATAACAATTAACAATTGTATCTAGAATTCACATAACGTTAATTTTGCTTGTTTCCAATGGTAAAACAAGTCTCTAGCATGAGCTGTTGGACAAAGTCAAATTCCATAAAACACCAAAAAATTTGCATAGAAGTTGCAGTGCAATCAGAAGATTGTGAAGAATTGCTAATTAATTTCTGAGACAAAAAATTGACCAAGGAGAACCCACTTAAAGGTGTAAATAAAAAATGTTCAATAAAAAAATATCACCACCTAATTATTAAATGCATTCACACCAGATTCTTTATGTGACCAGTTTTATAGCATCCAGAAGTCGGATCCCATTGTCTCAAATGTAAAAGTTGGCTTTGCTGAATGTTTATCCACTTGGGCTTCTAGCTTTTTAACATTGGTAGGTTATGGATAATGGTTTATTGTCATAGTAGTTGAGAGAACTTTAAATTCGTTACAGATCTCAAATTCGAATCGTAAGACATACATAAAAATTTACCTAAATCGATAACAAAAAAAACATTGGTTGGTTACGGGAAAGACACATAAATAAAGGTGTACCCATACTTCAAAACTGTCTCTCATGAAAAGATGGCAACAAAATCCAAATAAAACTTCCAGTGAAAAACAAATCAGTGTTCAAACTCCAGCTGCTCCATATATATAAAGAACTGATCTTAAGCTGCTTGAAAAGATCCATATTGTACATGAAGATTAATTAGACAATGGTCTTTCCTGACTATTGTTTTGCTAAGCTGCTGTTGCCAGTTTGATTGTCTCCTAGTTTCGAAAAAAAAATTCATACATTTGCTTTGAATTGAAAATTAATTTTCAAAAATTCTCAATTACTGGTGTTAAGGTAAGTCAAAGTTCCATTGATAACTACTGTGCTATGTTAGGATGTGGATCAGCTGATTTATCAATTCTATACCTTGGTTTACCCTTACATTTCAGAAGAGCCACCTATAGGGATTGGACCCCAGTAATGGAGAGAATTTCTACAAAACTTACCTTGTGAAAGACAAAAAACCTAAGTTTGGACGGTAGATTGACTCTACTAAATACAGTTCTCTCTGCAATCCCTACTTATTATTTATTTGTCCTGCATTTGCCAACTAAAGCGGAGAAGGAAATCGATAAAATTAGGAGTAGATTTCTATGGAATTCTTTCTCTCCCAACCAGAAAGGCATGCACTTAGTGAAATGGGCATCACTGTGTAGAGACAAAAAACAAAGAGACTGGGAGATCATCAACATAAGGAACTTTAGCCTAGTCTTAAAAACTAAATTATTATGACAGCTTATATCTGAGAGACATCAAATGATATGGAAAGAACTTGTTAAGGTGAGATATCTTAATACCACCTAGCCAGGTGTTTTACTTAACTTCTCAATAAATAAAGGCTCTCCTCTATGGCAAATCCTGAAATCTTGTTTTGGCATTCTCAATTGTTTCTCTTCCTCTCAAATTCACAACGGTATGAATACTATATTTTGGGAAAATAAATGGTGGAATGGAGTGAAATTAAAGTTTCACCTTCCTGAACTGTTTAATGCAGCCAGATATAAAAAAAGCCTCTTTAAAGGATATCATGGAACTCTGTAGGTCTGACTTCCATAAACTATTTGATTATTCTAAGATACCTTCAACTAACCTTTCACTTCTTCAAACCCAGGTAGAAATGCTTGATTCCATACTCCAATTTGTCTCTCTGGTGCCTGATGAAGACACCCTGCTTTGGCTACCAAACTATACTAATATTTTTTCAGTTAACTCTTGTTACAAAAGCTTAAATGATGGAGGCATGTGCTTCTCCTTATACAACAATATTTGGTGCAAATGGATACCCTTAAAAGTAAAGTTGTTCTCTTGGTTAGTACTAAACAATAAAAACTTGACTAAAGATAATCTTGCCAAAAGGGGTTGGAATGGTTCTAGTACCTGTATTTTCTGCAATATGTAACATGAAACTAATATTTATTTGTTTATGAATTGTCCCTTCATATGACATATTTGGAGATTTTTCTTATCACAAATTTATATCCTGGATTCTTTAATATTGCTGATTTGTTCAATTATTTGCCTCCACTTAGATTCAAGTTAATTATAAGGGGCTGGGTTGTTTTGCTCCATATCACTCTCTAGTTAATTTGGAAGAAAAGAAACAATAGAATTTTCAGAGATAGTAAAAAAACTCATGTAATTATTCTTTTTGAAATTATTTCTACTATGCATCACTAGATAGATACTTATGCAACAGGATTTGAAAAAGAAGAAATCCTTCACTCTATCTCGTCCATGCACAATACGTGGACCAATGAGCTTGCTCCAAACAATCCTACCTCTCCCAGGGGATCTATTAAAGCTCCTCAACCTCACCTTACAGTTCAAGATCTCAATATGCCTAGTTCCTCTGACGCAGGGAACGAGGCTTCATAAAAGCAAGTTCTGTCTTTTTAACTTTTGGTAAATTTACTGGGACTTTGTACTCTGCTTATGTTTAGGCTTTGAATGTGCAATTTTTAATATGGTGATGAATGGAACCACGTGTTCCATTCAAGAGGAATTCTGAACTTGTAATATTTCCATCCTTGTATTTGTAATAATCTCGAACTTGTTGTACCATTAACGATGGTTTTCAAATCAGGGGCTAAATCATATTAAGCTACCGTCGTAAAAAAAAAAAAAAAATTCATACATCACGTCACATCTTGCATTTTGTTTTTATTCGGAAACACAAGACTTTCCTTTTGGGTTATTACAAGCGTAGTTGTCTTATGTTTATATGGTCCCAAGAGAACAAAATATTAGCATCCTTCAATAGTATTTTCCTATGGTTGTAGTTTTCCTTTAAGTTTACATAGTGTTTGGTGTCCAAAATCTATAAAATTATCAAAGCTATAACTTATAAGTATGTGGAATGTCTGTACTATGTTGTAGATCCTTCATTTGCGTTAATTCTAGTAGGTGTTATAAAATTGTTGAAAATCGAGAAGATTTAGTTTTTGTTGTATATATTACAAAGAAATCGACTCATTGACTCTTCCTTTGTAACGTACTTTCCTTTGGACTTTCTCGAGTAATTTTCTTTTATTTTCGAGTGTATAGCTTGTTTTTTTTGCATCAACTTGCAGTGGGAGCAATCACTGTACAACTGAAATACCATCTACTTTTTCTATTGCTTGAATTAGTACTAGTAGTAGTCATAAAACAATTGCTCATTAATTACTGCAATAACAGATGACTCGTAGACAAATGTCTTTCAGACTTATGAAGTTAAGAGTAACTTCTTGGACTAGCATTCTTGAGAGGCATATGTAATTTGCCATATACTTGAAAAAATAGTTTGACAATCTACTTGATATCCACATAAAATGTAGTTTCCATCTCTAAGATGATTTTTTAACTCTTTGGATGTTTTTCTTGAAATCTGAATGTTGTAGAATTTTTCTTTTGTGGGTATCTTTTGGATGTTATTGTTTGGACATTGAAAAGAAAGTATATACTCTGTTGCTTGTTTTGTTATTAGCTTGCATTTTTACTCTTAAAGATTTTGATCTGAAGCCATGAATCCAGGAAAAAGAAAAGGTGGAGATAAGGGGAAGTGTATCTAAAAGAAAAGGAATGGCAAAAATAGAAATGATACTTTTTTCTTTTCAAAATCCATGTAATTCTTGTATGAACTTTTTGATTGAATTGGATTTGGTATAATTTATCACACGTCCTTGCATTTAGTATAATCTTGTAACAATCAACTTATACAGTCTTACGGAGGAATGTTTATATTTTTCTTGCATGTTGAGTATTTATCTGAATATGTTTTCCATTTTGGTTTCCACATGATAATTACTGTTTATTTTTTGTTATTGCAAAGTGAGAATTCTCTTCTTCAACCTGCCTCAGGGACAACTATTGTCACACAACATAGGTTGTTGGTGTAATGCAGATTTTTAATACTATCTTAAGCAATTTGGACATTGCTACTATCGTCTATTTTTTATTTGAATTTGTAATAAAATGAGGAGGTTAATTTTTATTTGAATTCTGAAATGTTTGTTGTGTTGTTAATGGCATAAAATAGGTTGTGGACTTGTAGTTTATTTAACAATGATTGGTTTGATTCAAACTAAGGTTACTATTCAAGACTCCAATTTATTTGAGAAATGAAATTCCAATATGTAATATGAATAGCAAAGATCTGTTTTTATACAAACTTCTTATATAGCAACAAACTCTTATATGTTTAATATGTTATTTTATTGATTGTTTTCATATCATTTTATTATGTTTTATATGTATCATTTGAATTTAATCAAATAAACATTTGTATAAACATTTTTTTAAACATAAATTTACCCAATTACCCGTTTATCCTACTCGTTCTATATCCTACCATGGATAAAGGTAGAAACTTAAAAAATATCAGTCAATAGTCACCATGTTACCTGTTAGAATTTAAAAATTAAGGGTATGGATAAGGCTTTACCTGCCACGTGCTCATCCCGTTTACAAGTCTAGAGGCAGGACCAAGGGAGGGAAAAAGCCGAAGAGAGGGAGGGAGGGAGGAAGGGAGGGAGGGAGAGAGAGAGAGAGAGAGAAGGCGGCGATTGAGTATACTGATGTGTATGTTTTAACTAACAACAAGTATACAATGTACTATGTAATACGTATGCAAGTATGAGTTAATTCCATAAAAACTCATGACTTTCAAAACTTCGATTGTGAAATGTGAATTAGAAAATTAAGAAAGATGATAATAGATTATATCTAAAGTTAATTACGAGGAATGAATCACAAAGAGGCTATCAATAATAAAAAGCACATCTAGAGTTTATAACTATTAGATTATAGTGGATTATGTAAATATGTAGTTTAATTCATCTTTTACAACAAAATTTAATTATCAAGGATTATTATTAAACAAGAATAATGCATAAAGATAAAACACCTACTATGCAATATCAAGATCTAACATGTCAATAACGAAGACAATGCCTCATTGTCACAGTGGCTTGGAGAAGGCAAAACTCGCCTTGGGTCCCGGGTTCGATTCCTGGGGCATAAAACCTAAACCGTTAACAAAAAAAAAAAACATGTCAATAACGAAAATAAATCATAAAGAAATATGATTTTATGATAATCTATCAACATGCATGTTAACATAATTGTAGACACCCCGATTTTGAGGTGACCCAGAGATGAGTGTCCGCATGTTGCTTTGGATGTGATCAACCAAACCCCAAACCCGGAGCCTATAGCAAGCCAAAACCCAATTAACAAAATCTGTGAGCTGACTGGGCGCACCAAGTAGGCGCACCAAAAAGGCGCACCAAGCAGGCGCACATCACTGGCACACCAAGCAGGCGCCCAGCCGTTTCTAGGCTGCGACTGTTGACCTTCCGTCTTCCGGGCTGTTACCCTAGCAAACGAATGTGCCAAGGAATATTTGAGGCTCTTCGTTTGCAAGGCCCTCCATCTTTCATAGGTTACCCCATTTATAGATCCCTATAAATAGAGGTCCATTTGCCACCTTGAGAGCACCTTTTTCGGAGAGAGAAATCCTGTGCTGAAATCTGAAACACAGAATTCTGCACTGAGCAAGTTTCTTGCACGAGTTCCTCCTTCCGTCCAGCAGCCTATACTCATTCTCTGGAGCATTTCCTTGCGTCCCAAAGCCTCCTTGATCCTTCCAAAGCAACAAGGATCTTCTTATTTCTGATATTACAAGAAGGAACATCTTAAGAGGTAGGCTTTCTATCTCTTCTTTATCTTTTGAATGTCATTTCAGAAACATGATAAGACATGCTAAAAATCCTATGTGTATGCCGTTTATTTTGCGTTTTATGAAGTTTTTTGTGATAAACATGCTAGTTCCCTATGCAAAATAATCTCCATGCTAGTCTTTGTCTCTGTTTCTAGCATAAAGCTTGCACAAGTTGTCATCTTTTATCATGTTTTTGCACATAGTATGTTGCCATACATATATATTCTCGCACATAGAAGCATGCTTTCATATGTTTTGATTGGCATCTTATCCAGCACATATCCATGCTTTGTATTTTGCATGCTTTCATTCATACATGAATCCACCAATCCATTTTTATAATGCATGAACCCATGGATTTTCCTTTGTGTGTATTCTCTGTTTCAGTCCAGATTCTGGGTAATGTCATTTATTTGATTTGCATGATTCTTTGCATAAGATCATGGTTCTTTGGATGAGATCTATCAGTAATGAGTTTGTTTATAGCATTTGCATCAGTTTTTAAGCATAAATCGCAATATCTACTGGTAGTTCTGGGTTGGGTTCTGGATCAGCTGCAGTCTGATCCAGAAAAACCTGGGGCGCACCATTCTGGCGCACATCTCAGGTGCACCAGACTAGCGTACCTCACCAGAGCACCAGTCTGGCGCAAGCGTCTGCTGCACAGACTGGTCAACGGGTATTTTGCATGCATATTTACATGGTTTTCCGAATAGGCTTTCAGTGCGATTTATGTTATGCTGATTCTCTGGTATTCCATGATTCTTCACGTTTGCTTTGCTGTGGTTTAGTTGGTTTTTACTGTTTTCCTCTGTTCTTTTGATCTGTCCATGCCACTCTGGTAGGCTGTATCTTGCACACTTTATCCTATGCGGAAAGCTTGTGCTTCAGCCCATAATCCAGAGACTTGGTCGATCTCGCTTTCCCCATTTTTATTGCATTAGTGTGACCTCGTGTGAGGCTATTGGCCCTTGAGCACAAGACTCACAAGCATTTGATTTGAATCAAGTTTTAAAACCCATGCATTTGATTTAGTTTTTCTTAAGCCTTTACAGTTTTCCGAAACGCATTTTATGAGATTTGGGCCTTCCTGGATGCACTTCTGTGAATTTTAGTATTGCATATCTTCTCTGTTTTAACTCTGCAACATTCTGGACCACCTAGACGCACATAGGTGGCGCACCAGACTGACTCACCAGTCTGGCGCACCAGACTGACTCACCACTCTGGCGCACCAAACCAGTACACTGTTCTGTTTTCAACATATAGCATGTTTTTACACATCTTTATCATACTTTCTCGACTTGCTTTTCTCCTGGATTTTTCCTGGGTTTCCTCCTGGATTTACTAGGAAGGCACACTTTGTTTTTATTGCTTTTTTGTGTTTTAAAACTTGCATTTGCATATAACAAGCTATGATGAGAAAATCACTCAAAATGATACAACTTTGATTCTGTTTATGCAATATCTTTGCATTATACACTTGACCCGGAATAAAGAGTGATGTTTCTGAGCATTAGGACACTCCCCTTGCACATCATGCACCTATTAGCATAAGGCACTAAGCATAGCATGGCATATCGCCCTCGCGCGTATATTAAAGGTTGAAAAGCCAACATTTCATAAGCATTGGAGAAATCATATAAGACCGATTTTATCGGGCGTACGAGGGTGCCTAACACCTTCCTCGTACGTAACAGGGATCCTTACCCTCATCTTTCTGGTTTTCGAAGACCTTTTTACTGTTTTGCATGATTTTCCATGTGTTATTTGGTTTTCCTCGTCTTCCATAATAGACTAGGTGACGACTTCTGCATTTTGCATTTTATTTTATTTTTGTCGAGATTTTGCCGACTTTCGCATACCTTTGCGATCCTCGCCGGCATGATTACAATAATATGTCAACATAAAAATATATATGAAATGTTTCTTATTTCTAACAACATTCATTAAGTATAGATCATGAGAATACGTCATTAACAAAGATCTATCGAAATATAATTACAAAAATAGATAATAAGAAATAAACAATTATCATGAAGTATAGAAAACGAGATAAAATTAAATACTACAAACATATCGTAGATCTAACTTTAAGAATCCTAAATGTAAAGAGTAATTTAGCCTGGTATGACAACGAAAAATATCGAAATAAGAAATGAAGAAAGAGAAGTGCATGACATAATTAACGAAAAAATAAACTTATATTAATAAAACTGATATTACACTAAAGGAACTTAAAGATCACCCTTAATAAAAGAGAAAAAGTCCTAAGCCTTAAAATGAAAGATCCTCCCATAGATCTATATATGGAGTCCTTAACTCCTTTTCTAGACCTACAAGGATTTCCTTACTTCGAGGATAAATTCGAGTATAAAATTTAAATTTAACTTTCAAATACAAGATATTTCCAATTAAAGATCATAAAGACTGAAAATTGAGTCAAAAATATCTTCCACGGACGCCTAGGAAGGCAACAATTGCGTAATCGGGTGCTTGAAAGACGTCCATATTAGTAGTGATGAATTTTGACTTTGTCACTTAGTTAGCTGATATTATTCCTAATATTGACGTACGTGGAAAATGTGCATTTGATTCCTTAACGTAGTTCTAAATATTTTTGTTCAAATTTTTTTCTTTTGTGTTTCAAAATATCTTTAACTGAATTTAAATTCATTTTTAACTTTTATTCTTCTTTCTTCCTTTTTTTTTTTCCAATTCTTTTCAAGTCCTCAGATTTCTACAAAATTTACACAAAATACTTCGAGTAATATTATTTATATACAAAATAGATAAATATGAGACATAAAATATGCAATAATAATGTACTCATTAAATATCCCTATACCTATTTTTTGCTAGTCATCGAGTAAAACTGACTCTAACCTAACATATGAAAAATAGGAAAATCCAAACTCACTTTCGTAGAAATCATAATTACATTTAGCACGTGCAACAAGCTTTTAAACTCCTAGTTGTCCTAGTAGACGAGTAGTGTCTTGTGAGGATTTGCAGTAGATCTACTCATAAAATCCAATAAGGAAAAAAAAGTAATAAAGAAAGTAAAAATAATAAAAAAAAAGGAAAAAAAATCTACATTATCCACATTAACCTACTTAACTAAAAAAATCTAAAGTTTTCAAATGTTTTAATCTGTCAATTTAACCTTTCTTGAGAACTCTCATATTGTCATCATAAAGACTCTATTCTATTTTTAACATCTTCTTCTTAAAAATTACTCATATGTACTTTATGTTTATGAAATAAACATTAACATGGATTTTCAAGTCTAATCTTACTATCTTAGCAATTCTATTTCATTCACCTGTGTTATGTTTCTTTAGACTATATTCTTATCACCCATTTAGCGAGCTTTAAGTTAGTGAATCCCAAATCAGACGGTTTTAGGTCACCAAATGTCAAGACATTCATAAAGACTTAATTACTGGAGTAACTAATACCTCAAAGACAAGATTTTTTTCCCCTTTTTTTTCCCTCTAATCACATTTTTACGTGAATATCAATGCTTATTGAGACACAATAACCAGTTACTTGGTGATTATTTAATTTAATTTTTTCCCTTTTATCCTCTAATCACTTTTTTACATAAATATCAATGCTTACTACGGCACAATTTCCAATTATTCAATGATTATTAGATATTATTTTCTTTCTTTTAAATTGTTAAGATGTTTTAAATCTTTCTTTATTCCCTACAGCTAAGGCCTAAAGTGCCTAAAGTGACAGTACAATATAAGATATATATAACTTATGAATATTTCAGATAATGTTATTTTTCAGATTTTGTCTCTATTTATAAGATTCTCAATTACTCAATCTTACCTTTAAGCTTCAAACATAAAGTTACTAATTCACTCCTAATTGATCAAACTAATGTGAATAGTTCCTAATTTTTTTCTCTCTTTTTTAAATAAATAAAGTCAAATAACCTAAGAAAATATCTTTTTAATTTTTTTTGTGTTTTTAAAAAAAAAAATAAGAAAACGACAAGACACAAAAAAGACTCTAACTAAAGAAAATAAAAGAAGTACAGAGAAGACTTCTTTTCATACCTAAATCATGCATTATCTTAAATGTATGCAATAAATGATATAATCAATGAAATAAGATAAGATTAAAACACTGTTACCTGATTAGGGTTGAAGTACTCCTATTATTAAGAGGAAAAAATATATATACATATTTACAAGATAAATAAAAACTTAAGTCTCATAATTTAAGTGGAAGCCTAGCCTTCCAAACTTTTTCCCTCTTATTCAAAAATCATTTTCGCTCACCCTCAATTAATTTAGAAATATCCAATTCTATAAATGAGACAATAAATGCTTCATATTCCTTATATGCATTTTGAGTTTATAATTGGATGACCATAGACGATAGCGTTTGAACTGATTTAGTGACAGAATCCGAATAATGAAGTACAATGTATAATAGAACCAATGGTTTTATCATTAAATGAAAAAGATGATTTGAATAGGAGCTCATGAGGAATAGGTAAAGGTTCGATTCCAACATTGACTATTTGCTCAAAAACCATCGTAGTAAGCTTCTCTACTTAGAGATCTTTAGACTAGTTGGAATTCTTAGACTTCGACTTAAGCTTAGTTTTAAATCCAAGCCTCATATGCAAAACGTTGGAATTTTCCAAGAAGGACATGGATTGATTATCTATACTGAAAACATTAAATTCTACCATCATGTTCTCAAATGTAAGCTTTAACATATCATTCCAATGACTAATCTGGACATTAGATGTGGTTAGAAATGATCGACCTAAATTGATAGATATTTAACATTTAGGTTTTGAGACAGGTTGAATTTCGAGAACAATGAAATCTATAGAATATATGAATCCCTTAAGCTTCATAAAAACATCTTCTACTATCTTCATAGGAAAACCATGTCAGATTGTTTACTTAAGCAAAAGAAAAGGAAATATTTGCAAAAAATAACCTACCTCATCCAACTTATGGCCTTTATCATGCCTAATCGATATGCGAGATGATACAGCTTTTCTCTACAGAAATACTTAATTAAGATATGAAATGTATTCCAATATGGAGAAATTGTTAATTCATCCATTTTCCTCAACATTTGCATTGCACTGTCCGTATCACCCGAATTGCAGTATGCTCTAAGAAGTGTATTAAGCATTACTAGGTCATATTTGTTATATTTGGCTTCAATTCCATGGCTAGTTTCTTCGCTTCCTCAACTAATATGCTTCGACAAAATGCTGAAATCATGATGCTGTAGGAATATCCATCTGCATATGTAAGGAGAAAAAGACAGAGAAAAGTGTAAGCAACAAGACTCATCTCAAATAACAAAACATCCCCTAGGAGCTGCACTGTTTCACCAAAGCTGGAAGTTTGAATAAATTCCGTGAACGATTCGGATTTTACTAAAAGCTCACCAGATTTTACATTTTCCCTATTCATTTCATCAAATATGGCTTTAGCCTCCTGAACACAGCCCGCCATCGCAAGTTTATCCATCAATAAGCAGCAATATGGCATCTACAACAGAGTTTGCAAAGAGGACGCAGCAATGTCAAGATTTCTTTCCAAGACGAAGAAACATTGAATTGATATCAAAATATATGGTCAGCAGGTTCCATTTTCTTATCACAGTTTATCATCGAAAGCACATAGATAAAATTTTACACATGAATCTTTAAACACAAATAATTAAACATAGTTGTGGTATTGTACCATCAAGTTTGACGAGGAGAGAAACTAAATAGATCCAAGAGTAGTATATGGTACTTAGAAATAAATTACATAGTGTATTTACCAGGTGTCTTAATACTTAAGTACTTTCACATAGCCACTTTTTGGTCACAACGTTACATTACCAATTAATACACAGAACTAAACATAAAAATAGCATGGGTTTCGTATAAATGTAGAAGCCACATACAAACACGTACTAGGGCATAATACTAGCAAAAGGAACAAAGAAATTTCAGCTGTAGACATGTCATGCAAAGGTAAGGGGCTTTCTCCGCTAGTACTTTGCCATAAAGTGAGTAGAATAGTCAAGCAATGCAAGACTGTAATACGTTAGGAGTGAGATGGCGTGAGCGTGAAACCTGTACTAGCGGATACGGTGGTTACATGTGCATATTCATTTTCAAATCCCACTAAGGGTTAAGATGAATAGATGATCATCCAAATGCCAAAGCAAAAACTCGGGACTTATGGGTGGTTGTTGTAAGAGGCAATCACTAGTTCACTACACCAATAAAAAAAATGTCAAAGCGAAAAAACAATTGGAGCTAAATTGCTTACCACTCTTGATGAATTATTTAAAGGAATTTCAAGTGATCCCCAACCCCTCCCACAGAACCTTATTATTTAATTAAACCCCTTTGGTGCCATTACCAAGTATCAGCGATAATAAATGCACTGTGTAATGTACCTTTTCTTCAGCAAAGCCCAAAACTTCCAATTCGGCCGGTAATTCCTTCGATTTTTCAAGTAGCCCCCCTCTTACATAAACCTTGAGCAAAGTTGTCAAAATTACCCGCACAATGAATATCCATGAATCGAAATTCAATTCTCCAGTTTCACTACTCGCAAGGATGTAATTAGATAGCAAAGAAAACTGAATAGTACATGACCAACATATATAGCACATAAAATTTCCCTCGATTGGAAGTGCCGTCCAGCTTAACTCAGCCATTTGAAATGGAGGTGTTACAATTAGTTGTACATGTTGAAAAATCACATTCGAGAGGCAAAAAATGTGAATAATTGCAAGAATGGAAAATAGGATGTAATATAGATACCGTACAAAGTCCTACATGCCAACTAACTAATGGCTTCATTGTCCAATCAGAAATCATAGACTAGTATCCTTACATAGACAGGATGAAGAAAAAGAAAACAAGGGACAAAATTACAGTGCACTCGGCTGCAGAATAAGGAATATGGTGGAAAGTCATCGTCAACGTGGCATAACCCAGGTTACTCATCTGCGATGCCCTTAGTTGTTTTAAGTCTGAATAATATTTTGTGGTCAATAACATTCTAAAATCACAGAAGCTTCACTTATGCTTCCATTTTGCTTCACTACAATAAATGGGTACTTAAATTTAAATTTGGTACCAATCCAGCAGATTTCATATCTTTAATCAAATTATCAGCTTTCAAATAATCTCCATCAACTGAATATGCATTTAACAAGGAACTATATTGGAATGAATTGGGATAAAGACCTTCAGCCTTCATTTGTTGAACAAACAAGTCTGCTTCCTCGCACAAGTTGTTTGAAGCACAGATGGCCAATAAAGTCACATATATTACACAGTCCATGCACAGACCATTGCTTTTGAGTTCATTGATCAACTGCATTGCCTTAGAGTAACCCTCTTTCATTTTAGTACAGCCTGACAGAAGCTGAGAGACAGAAGATAGTCATTGCAAGTGAGTAAACCCAATATTTGCTGGATCCCAAGTAACTTGAAATCCAATATGTAAGAACCAGAAGCCATCTTACCGTACCATAAGTAATCAATCCAGGGTTCAAACCATCCTGCTTCATCTGATCAAGAAGCCTGAAGCTGCTCTCAAATTTCCCATTTTTCAGAAGACAGCCAAGGATAGAATTGCAGATGGACACGTTATTTCTGGTAGATTTATCAGTTATACTGTTATAGACTTGCAGAGCTTTGATTAGATTTTGGCTTTTCCCCATATATTTGAAAAAAAAACTGCTATAGGATGCCACATTTACTTCGTCATGCTGCTTCATCCAATCAAAAAGCTGAAAGATAATTGTTTAAAATATTATTGCCTTCATATTTTATAAATGCTTCTTCCAATCATACAATAAAAAAACTGAAACATAATTGTTAGATATATTATTTCTTACATAAACTACAAATGTTTCTTACTATTAACCATTAAAAAGAAAATGAAATATGATTGTTTAGATTATTATGATTTCATTTTATAAATGCTTCTAACTATATACTGTGTCCCTAAATATAGTAAAGAAAATTTAAGTTTATAAAAGAATACGAGACATTTTGACCACATGAATGATAAGGTTTAGTCGGTGAAAACAAACCTTTAAATGAGTCAGAAGTAGGAATCTGACGTCTAATCTTTCAAAATACATGGATGGTGTATTTCAACATCCAAATTTGCAAAACGCTCATGTATATGGTACAGTTTACTAATCAAAACAGAGACCAGCATTTTTGGAAGGAAAGATATAGAAACCACCATTCAAAGACAACGATAAAAATCTAGAAAGTAACATGCTTTATTAGAGATGCCTTTCATGCTCATCGTATAGGACTATTTTACATTATTCTATAATAAAGCCATTCCATGCTGAAAAAACTTAACCCCAAGAAATTGGATATATCTAATAAAGGAAAACTGTTTCACATGCAAATATAAAATTTAGTAGGCATAATCATAAAGGAAACCTGTTCCACATGCAAATATAAAATTTAGTAGCCATAAGCATACTATGTGTAAGAATTAAGAAGTGAATAATAGAAATTGGATATTTCTAATAGGACAAAAGAATATCTGTTTGTTGAGTGCAATTTGTGAAATCATTAGGGTTTCAGTTGAAACTGGATTTCACAGATGTTAAATTTTTGAAGGAAAGGGTGGGATGATTCTCATTACTAAATAAGCATCATCTGAGAAATGCCAAATACAAAAACAAGTTGAAAGAGAAATTGAACAAAAAGAAAATAAAAAAAGGACAATAAACAAGACTAACTAATCAAAGAACTAATCCACCTGTTCAGTAACCAATTCAATCTGCACAACAACTCCTCCATCACACATAGTTTGTTATTGAATAAAATATCGCTCACAGAGGTTAAATTCTTCTAGTAAAAATAGAACACCGAAATGTCAAGTAAGTTAATCCTTCTACGTGCTTTATGAACAAACTCACGCTTATACCCGAGATTAATGATGAGCCAAGCAAGTTCTAATGTGTAAGAAGAAAATAGATTATATGCTCTACTTCAACAATTAATAAATAAAGAGAGAAAACCGTTCTATTTAACTAACTTGAGAGACCTCCAACCATCTTTCCAAATTCCCAAAATGTCGTAAGATGATATTCAAATCTTGCACCAGTAGTAGCCCTTCAAATCTGTAAGAGAGAGCTTTTGTTTTACAATTTCACCAAGTTAACCAGAAGCTGTACCATGAATACAAACATTCCACAAAATCAACGAGATTCAACAAGCAAAAGAAAAGTCGTGGTCTGATCAAAAAATAAAACTTAGTAATCTCCCAAGTTAAATACTGCTAAAATATAAACATTAATAGCATAAGGTTAAAGCAAGCCATCTAATAGTGAATCGAAATTTGCCATGTCGACTCCTGAGGAATGAGGCCGCTCATGTGACTAACAAAGAACGAAGTTCTCCTAGACCTCTACTTCAGCCAATTTTATTCACCATATGTTTTCGCTTGTCCAAACAAAAGAAAACTCAAGACGAGACCCAATCCAATTAAATTCCACCACAAAAGCAGCTCACTGATGAAAATGAAATCAAACACACGAGAATCTGGACGAATTGAGTTCCACCAGTAAAAAAAAACAGTTCCTTTTTTTTGGTATGGATTGGAGATTCAAGAGGGAGTTTGCTTGTAGACCTGGAGAGGGAAGCGAGCAGGTCGGTGGATTCCTTCAAGGCCGAAACGGCGGATTTCCTGGAGGAGGAATAGGAATGGGAGGTTGTTGTTGCTGTTGTTGTTGCTGCTGACTTGCTGTTCTGGTGGTGGTGGTGGGCCTGGTGGTGGTGGTGGTAGTGGCGGTGGCAGGCGTGCAGCCACCACGGTGAAGGCATGCATCATCTCTCGGCTCCGCTACTCTCCTCCTCGTCCTCCAAACTGTCAGCGTAGGAGCGCTGTTTAAAGTGACCGCAGAATGAGAGCTACCTTGGTAATAGGTACAGCACTGTTTAAAGTCCTGTGTTTTTTTGGCTAACCATAGACAAATAATATTAATAAGACACTTAATGTTGCGTTTGTTACATTAAAATAGAAATAATATGGACTTTGAAATAGAATTGAAAATAGACTAAAATGAAATTTTTTTATTCCATTTCTATGTTTAGTATATAATGAAATGAAGTGGAATAGAAGTGGAAAGGAAAGGAAAAGAGGAAGAAACGACAAAGAAAAGAGAAATTCTCCTACTAAAAGTATCATCTCTTTTGTAATATCTTTCTTCTCTTCTACAACCGAATTGTTCTTCTTCTTTGTCAAAAAGAATCCATTTTTCCTAGAATTCTCCATTGATGTCGTGGAAATCATTCATTGAAAAGGTTGAAACTTCATTAACGTCTCCCTCTTCCTATTCTACACGCACTTCTCCCCAACCACCGCCACCTTCTTCTTCCTTATCGCCACCTCTCCCTACCAACTCCTCCTAATATCTTTGCAATTGACTGCACCATCAAGTGGACGTAGAGTGGAACCCAGCTTTCATCTGGAATTCCAAATCTAGAGGAGATTGTACTACAACCCAGATCCACTAGAAAACACGGATCCATAAGGAAAAAAAGAGAGGAGTATCGAGAGCGAGTGAGAGAGAAAAACAAGGGAAAATCCAGAAGAAAACTGATCAAGAAAGCATGACAAAATCAAAGCATGCTGTATGCATAAAACAGGGCAGTGTGCTGATTTAGTAAATCGAGGAGAAAAACAAGGGAAAATCCAGAAGAAAACTGATCGAGAAAGCATGACAAAATCAAAGCATGCTGTATGTATAAAACAGGGCAGATTCTAGGAAGGACCAGGATGGTTGGTAGATCAACGTTTGCCTTCTGCACACGTTCCAATAGGGTGGGTACCTAAACCGTACAAATCAGTTAACCGAACCGAACTATTTTTAGCGGTTCGGTTTGATTTTTCAAATTCAGTGGTTTGGTTTGGTTTAGAATATCTTCAAACCGAACTATATGGTTCGATTTGTGGTTTCAAAGATGGTTTAACCGAACTGAACCGAACCGAACCCAATATAAACTATATATGTTAATACGTATATTAAATATTTAAAAGAATATAATTATGTATCTTTTAGAACCATAGCTCGAATCATAGTCATTCTTATGTATCTTTTACTAGATTATTTTCTTAACTGATTGTTATTG